>PVKU01013804.1:0-26568 GCA_004027475.1 Anoura caudifer
CCGAGGTGAGCGCAAACAGCTTGGAAGTTTCCTGCGTCCCTTTAAAAATTCACCTGAATTTTGCTTTTTGGCCCATATTGCAGTTTTGTTTTATATAAATATCAGCACCTTTCAGAAAGTCTTGGGCCACATGGAGGTCCAGAGCATGTTTGAGACACAGCTAAGGAGCCACAGACAAAGCTGCACGACGCCAATCGTCAGCCTAGAACTCACCTGCCCCCAGGATCCAGACGACCACCCAGCAGCGGAGCGTGGAGCCCATGGCAGAGTTGGGCACCAGGGGAGCCCGTGGGCAGCCCAAGGAAGCTCAGCCTGCAGCAGCTCAGGGAGCTTGGCCTCACAGCTGCCGCCCAGGAGGCGGGTCTTCCTGTGACGCCACCATCTCCAGTGGATCCTGTGGTCTCTCCAAGTGATCCTGTACATCAGTGGAATGAGACATCTTTTTTTTTTCAGAACAATACACACAGCCTGGCTCAGTGTGTGTTAGTATAGTGTCGTGCAGGGAATGCCGAGGGAGATGAACACCTTTGTTATTGGTCCTTAGTTGATGAACGATTTTCACCCCATCCCTCTCCATGTTTTATTTTTTATTGAATCTATTGGGGTGACATTAGTTAATATAATTATATAGGTTTCTGGTGTACAATTTATATTAAATCATCTGTATATTGTACTGTGTGTTCACCACCCCAAGTCAAGTCTCCTTCCATTACCATTTATTCCTGCCTTTACCTTCTTCTACCTTTTCTCCACTCCCCTCCTCTCGACGCACATTTTCTTATCATTTGTTTATTTCCCTTGTGTTGGTCCACCCTATCTTTCCATTTGGTGTTGCTGAGCAGAGATAGTGACCAGGTATGATATGTAGGTTCACAGGGAAGCAGAGATCAGGTAGCTGGGGAAAAGAGGAAAAATTAGAGGCAGGAAATGTCCTGACTCAGTTTCCTTCTTTCCTCCTTCATCTCAGTTAAGTGATCATTTCAAGCACCTCGAGGAAGCTGATTTTATGGTTCATAATTTGTTTTGCTCGTCTCTTGTTATTCCATTTGTGTTTTTAATGTAAGTACATATTTCAAGGAACAAACATTAGAAAAACGACAAACTCTCCCCCTCACCTCATGTCCTTTGATTCTGTGCATCTCTCTGAATTATTCTCTTTAATCACGGATGGGCTGCTGATGTTTGAGGGGCCTTCCTTCCATTCTCTTGCTCTCCTTTCCTACCCTGTTGTAGTGAATAGAAATTATGTGAAAGCCCACTTGTTGTTGAAAGAGGGAAGAGAAAAGTCAAAGAAGAACAAGGCACAATCCCGCCCTGTTAGAATTTACAGGGTGCCTTGAGGAGATGCAGCCCGTACCTCTAGAACCCCACAGGCTTTGAGTAATAAATAAGATCACATTAATCTTTAGTGTCCAAATCATGGCTCATGGCTTTGTCTTATTAATAACAGGATCCTAATGTCTCCCTCAAAGGCTCTCATTATTTGGGGGAGAATTTAGTAGGCTTCCCCAAATGTGTAATTCAATCAAAATGCAGCTGCTCAGAATCAGCACAGTTATTTCTTCTGGAAAGACTCCGAATTGCTCACAAATGCTTTTGATGGAAATGCCATCACTGAGCACCATGCCTAGCCCACGGGGATGTTTCCTGGGTGCTGTTAGAGCCACCCACCCTCAGGCTGCTAGGGCAGGGTTGGAGTTCACACAACCACGGGGAGAAGAATTGTCTCATCATCTCTGAGCTGACCTGCTTACTTAGGGCCCAGTGAAACTCTGCAACTTGTGAACGGTTCCATCAGCTTCTGGATGTTACCAGGCTTCTGTCTGCAGATTCAAACCGAATCCAAGGGGTTAGGACAGATGCCTAAATAATCCAATTTCACTCTTTCCTGTCCACTACTGAGTGTTCCAGAGCAAGCCTCCCTCTCACTGTGATGAGTACCTAACAGATTCAAGCAGCAAGCGTGTGTTGGAATCTTCGATGGTCAGAGTATTGTCCAAAATGGGGCCCTTTAAAATGTAAAAGAGGGTGCCATTAATAATTATGCCAGGAGCATAGGCCTGGGCCAGGACAGCATTGGTAAACCAGAGCCTGTGGTCTCCTTACATGGACGGCTTTCCTTCTTTCTTTCTCTTTTTCTTTCTTTCTTTCTTTCTTTCTTTCTCTTTTTCTTTCTTTCTTTCTTTCTCTTTTTCTTCCTTCCTTCCTTCCTTCCTTCCTTCCTTCTTTCTTTCCCTTCCTTCCTTCCTTCCTTCCTTCCTTCCTTCCTTCCTTCCTTCCTTCCTTCCTTCTTTCCTTCCTTCCTTCTTTTTTAATATTTTTAAAATTGATTTTTAGACAGGTAAACATTGATTTGTTGTTCCACTTATTTAGGCATTTATTGGTTGATTCTTGTATGTGCCCTGACTGGAGATCGAATCCACAACATTGCCCTGTAAGGACGAAGCTCTCACCAACTGAGCACCTTGCAGGGCTGGTGGACTTTCTGACACGTTCCTTTACTGCCATCTGGTGACACTGGGGAGATTGCAGGAAATAAATACATACCATTTTCTTCGACATGAGCACATTCCAAGTCAATGCCAATGTTGAAACGTACGGGAATGACCTATTGTGTCCCTTCCGACCAGATGGTCTCTGGATTGGTGTTAGCCCCATGTCCAGTGACACTCAGTAATTGCGGGATAGCTGCAGCGTGTCTTCCACAGCGGTCCCTGGTGGTCACACAGGTGGGAAAACATGAAGATCCACAGTGAATCAAAGAATCACAGTGATGTCGGACCTTGGAGACCAAATAGTGCAGGTCTCTTATTTTAAACAGGAGAGTCCTGAGTCCCAGAAAGGTGAGGCTACTTGCCAACATCTTGCAGCTAAAAATGAATAAATGACCTAATTCAATTAAATTTTTAAAAACCCTGCATTGATCAGGAAGCAGGCTTCCTGATTCGGTTCCAGTGTCCCTGTGGCTCTGGAGCCTGCGAGAGAGAGAGAAGGGAGAAGCTGGATGTTCGGAATTACATCATAGAAGTCTGGGCGGCTGGGCAAGGACTTGAGGTTTGAATTCCCTGGGGTGGCCCCCGAGTGCGGATTACTTATCAGCGTTTCGTCTCCCTTCCCCTGGAGGGGTCGTGGCGTCTGCACCCTCACAGGTGTTCCCGCACAATCAC
The DNA here is from genome assembly GCA_004027475.1 of Anoura caudifer. Lineage (NCBI taxonomy): Eukaryota > Metazoa > Chordata > Mammalia > Chiroptera > Phyllostomidae > Anoura > Anoura caudifer. Next base: position 3,168 of record PVKU01013804.1, read on the forward strand.
GGCCTTGAGGAGGCTCAGCGGCGGTGCAAGGGCTGCCTGCACCTGCAGTGGTCAGCGCTCGGTTATTCCGCCAAGAACTCACCGCCTCTGCAGGGCACGGTGATGGGCAAGCAGTCTGCAGGGGAGACGGGTTTGAGACAAAATCAGTCGGGTTTCTTAGTGTTTTGATACCATCAACCTCAGCTCTCTGGTGTTATTGGGGGCTGTATTTATAAACTTGGGATCCACAGGTGGCCCCATTCCGCATTGCTGTGGAGGGACGTCAGCAGTCCAGGGTCAAGCCCTCTCAGTCACTTGCGGGGCAATCTATGGTTTTGCTCTCTCCTGGGGGCAGCTGGAGACACCACAATCGACCTGCTCCTTCTGAGGAAGAGAGAGATGAGGAAGGGGCTTTTTCAAGTGTCTTCCTGGATTTGGGGGGAGAGGAAGAAGCTAGCGCATGAGTTTGCACCCTGGAGGAACTGACTTGGCATCACAGTGCCAGCACCAGAAATGCGGAGCCGGCTCCCCCAGCTCTGCGGGCTGGGTCTTCAGGGTGAAGTAGGTTCTGTTGGGTCTCCCAGCTGAGAGTCATTCTCGGGCATTCCCAGCTTAGCCTCAGGGTGTTGGTATTGGGAGGAAATCAGGAATTCCATTTCCTGCCTGAGATTTCGTCGATACCAGTAAACAAATACGTGCCCAGAAATTGGATCACATCTCAGAATCACCCCCTGTCCCGCGTGTGTGACCCTGGGGCAGGGACTCCGGCTGCCTCCATGGCCTGTGTGTCCTGTGGGAGATGATAGAGCCATAGAGGGTGAAAGGCAGCCCGAGGAAAGCGTCTTCTACCCAAGTTTCCATGCACTCCCAAGCTCACCTGCCTCCAGGAGACAGAGGGGTCCAGACCCTCGTGGGTCCAGCAGAGAAGCCGGGTGTCCTGGGCCCGGTCAGCAACAGGATGATGCTTTCCCAGCAATGGTTTCCGATGCACCACAGCAAAGAGTTCCCTGGGCCCCACAAGGTAGGATCTGCTGGGACATCCCACAGTCCTGGGGGCACCTTCTGCGTGAGAGAGAATCCGTGGTCCAAATGTTTGGCCCCATGTTTATTTTGTTACATGGATGTCAACAGGCTCCAACCCACGTGAGGGTTCTTGGGGAGTTGAAGTTTAGGAACAAGATAAAAGGAAGTGGAAAAGGGAAAAAGAGTAAGAAGAAACAGAGCAAGAAAATGATTGAGGACTACACTAGAGTTGCAATTTTATCAGCCTCATCAAGTTCTCTCAGCTGAGTTCTCAAATTTCAGCATGAGCAAAAATCACCAGGGGGGTGGCAAAATTGTGTATATTCTTATAACCCACCTCTGGAAATGCAGACTCTGAAATCTGACCCAGTCCTAGAATATACCTGTTGAATCTATACTTTAGGTGGCACTGCGGCTCGTTATCTCAGACCAGTTAAAAATTTTTTGAATAGAGATTTTAATAGGCTACACTAACAAAAAGACTGCTTAACGCATTAAACTGGAAGGCTAAAATTTAAGTAGAACAAGGAACAAGAGAAATTTTTCTGAGAAAGGAATATTTAATGGACTTATTCAAGTTCTGGAAACTGCATTAAAAAATAAAAAAAGAATACATGGGAAACATGAAGCCTAACTGAAAACAATTTGACTAAAACTGAAAGAAGAGAAATTTCCAGAACCTACACTTTATTCAATATTGTCAAATGCTTCGAAGAGATTAAGTAAGCAGAGGATCAAAAATAAACCTTTGGTCTAGTAAGAATATAGTTTTAATCTTTAGGAGGATAGTCTCAGAAGAATGGAAACAGTCCAAGAAAAAGCTGAAGATAGCATTCAAAGCACTCAGCCTCCGTGGGAAAGCAAAGCAAAGGTGTGGGTCAGCGGGAGTCAGTCTGGGTTTGCAGAGGAACAAACACGGCCACCGAGAAGCATTCACTCCTGAGCAGTGGGAAAGGGACTTAAAACAGAGGCCATGACACTGGGTAGACCAGAAGGGTGGGGGCTTCTACTTCCAGGGGTCAGAAGGAAAAGAAGTACATTTGGACTTCGGGGAGTAAGACAACTGGGGCTAGCTCATATTGAAGTAAGAGCCGATGCGACTAGACAGGGTATATACACTGCACCAAAGCTGAGTGGTGGGTGGCATAGCGACAACCAGTTTGTCAGCAGAATGGGTCACCAAATTGTAACAGAGGTGCTCGAACCCGGTGTCTGCTCCATGCGATGGAATGACCTCGCCAGGTGGGGCCGATGCCAGGATGCCTCCTTTCGTGTCCATTTGATGATGAACATGTTGTTCCCCATCACAATTTGGATCACATGCCTGAGGGTTTTTCCGTGTCTGCATCCACTCTCCATGGCACAGTAGGTATTTTGTCACTGCGAACACATGAATCTGTCTCTTCCCTCAACTCCAGGGACACTAATTAGTGACTTTGTAGGTAGGGTCTAAATTGACATGCATTTTGCACTACCTGGATTTAATTCCTGAAAAAAAGAAATTCACCACAGTCCCCACTTGGTCTGACATTCTAAAAACTAAGGATTTAATTGCCTCTCTAATTCCTTCTCTTTTCCTAGGTTCTCTGTGTCCAGCAAATGTAGTAATAATCCTTCATTCCTCACTTGTGAGAGACATCTGCTGAGTGTCCTTGATTCATAAGTTCAAAGTGACAAGCCCCAAGCTGCCGTGTTGTTCGAAATAACCCCACTCTCTTGGCTAATGTTGAATTTTCCAAGAGCATGTTCCTGAGTAAAACAGATTCATTTCCCCCCCTGTTTAATGGATTTGTAATCCAGCATGAGGGAAGGTCAAGTTAGCCCTTCTCAATGTGGCTGAAGTGCTCACATCTGAATCTATAAACTTGTACCCACTGTGAGATCTAAGAAATGGAGAAGGCAATTACTAATGAGGAAGAATATGGGGCCAACAAGATGGAAAAGGGAATGAGTGATCAAATCAGCGGTATGATGATTCCAGGACTTTATTCCACTTTGTTCTGGAGAAATCCCTGTGTTCTTGTTTTGGTGCCGTGGACTATACGTTTAGCCTGGCAACAAATTCCGCTTTGGTGTAAGCTAGCTCTCGTTAGCTCTCATTTCCTTTTCACCTGCTGTGCCACCTGCTCCCTGAGCTGGGCCCAGGGTGCGTTTATGCATCAGGCAGAGCTGATATTTCACAGTGTGGGTTCACTGCTGGCGCAGAGATACGTGGCTGAATCCTGCAGCTCCGTACCCTGGATCTCCAGGCTACAGGGTGAGTTTTGGGGACACTCAGCCAAAAATCTATTCTTGGGTATCTCTGTTTCAAAAACATTTTTGTCCTGGAGGGAAACTAAGAACTTGAACTCTTTTGCCAGGATCTGTTGGTACCAGTAAACATAACGATGTCCCTTTTGGGGGACACAAGACATTTTCACATTCTGTCCTTCCCCTTTGATCAGGTGCCCTGGGGTCTGGGTGACTTCTGCATCAAGGGCGCCTGGGGAGAGAGCAGACAGAAGTTGGAGACCTAGCCCAGGGGGGACACTGATGGCATGGAAATGGGGAGCTGACAACTCAGCAGAGGGACTCACCTGCACCCAGGAGACAAAGGACCATGGAGCAGATGACTGCAGCGCACATGGCAGACTCGGGAAAACACAGTCAGGTGGCGTCCCCTGAGGCTCCCTCAGCCCCCGCGCACAGCTGCTCTGTGACATGATCGCTTCGCAGAACCCAGCAGTCTTTGCGTGAAGGCACCTTTGCTTTTCTCACAGCGGAACCACTTCTTTAGCTGCCATCTCCAGCTTCTTCATGGATTTTTTTCAATCTATACATGCTTATGAATCATTCTCTGAATGATTAACATTACAGATGTATTAGAACAAAAATGTGTATTTGTTTCTCTGGCTTGCTTGATCCCTTTGAAGCATTTGACAATGTTGGTTATTCGGAAGTCCTGGAAATTTCTCTTCCCTCAGCTTCAGTCACATCATTTTTAATTAGTGTATGTTTCCTAGCTAGTCTTTTTTTTTTTCATGTACTTTCCAGCACCCAATTCTATCCATTAAATTCAGGATCCTGCTCTGATCAAGTGAAAAAAAAAAAAAAGGAGGACATGAAACAACTGTACTCAGGTGTTGGAAAAGTTGACACAGGACTGTGATTTTTCAAAAGCAAGATAAGAAAAGGGGTCATGTCCACACACAGTGTGGGGGGCACAGAACATGAAAAATTTTCTGAGTTGAGTAGACAGAGGTTAAAGGTTAGAGGGGACGAAGGCAGCTAGGGTTTGTAAGGAAGACTCCCAGAGAGGAGAAAGCTACATAAGAAATTTGGAAATCTTCATAAGGACCAGAACTTTTGTCTCAACGGTGTCTGTATAGGATTAAACTTCCAAAAAAAAAGCAATTTTAGGGCCCTGGTTGGGTGGCTCAGTTGGCTGGAGTGTCGTCCCCTACACAGAAAGGTGGTGGGTTTGTTCTCTCCTCTGTTGGGGTGCATGCAGATGGTAAATGGCTAATGGGTTAATGTCTCTCTCCCCTTCCTTTCTCTCTAAAATAAATAGACTTATCCTTGGGTGAGGATTAAACAAACATACATCAGAGAAGAACCACAGAGAAGATTCACCAGCATCCCCAGATGGCCAAGCTTTAGCAGTGGGACGGGATTGGGCTGGAACAGGAGAAGGCAAATTCCAGCCCAGAGGCTGGCCATCTGTTGATGTAAGTCATTTTTAGGGTGAGAAACCTTTCCACAATGCCAGCATGAAGACCTTTGAATACCCTCTCTGTAGAGAAAAAAATATAACTGTTGAAAATTTAGAAACAACCATTGAAAGCCTTTGAAAATTATTTCAAGAGGCTCTTGCTTATGTAGCTCAGTGGATTGAGCACTGGCCTGCGAGCCAAAAGGTCACCAGTTTGATTCCCAGTGAGGGCACATGCCTGGGTTGTGGGCCAAGTCTCCAGTAGGGGGAATGTGAGAGAGGCAACCACACATTGATGTTTCTCTCCCTCTCTCTCTCCCTTCTCCTCTCTCTAAAAGTAAATAAATAAAATCTTTTTTTAAAAAAGAACATTCTCTCAAGAGCATACAGCAATGGAGAACACAGGGACCCACCTGTTCCCCAGGGAGGGGCAAGTTGCCAACACTTCTCATCCCCACCAGCTGTTTTGTGTGGAAACTGTTCTGGCAAACGCAACCCAGACATCCGGTTCACTCCTCCTTGGAGCACCCACATGTGGGGGGGCCCCTCTGCTCCAGAAACAGCAGGCCAAGAACAGTGGGTCCCAATCTTCCCCATTCTGGCTTCCTTGTAGGGTGGAGATTCCATGCTGGGGGCAGGGGGCAAGTCGAGAAGATCAAGGTGTACCACCCCATCCAGGGGCCCACCCAGGGAACAGGGACTCATTCCAAGGGAAGTGGGCCACCATCCCTGCCTCCCCGCTGTGGAGCCGTGGTGCAGAGTTCTGTCCACAGGGCGAGGCGGGCCACAGGCATAGCTCAATCTTGACTTAGGGACCCACCAGGCCTTGCTGACCTTCTCTTATGATGTTTCTTAGGAAGGAACTTCTTTGCTGCTTCCCTCCTTTCTTCCTTCCCTCTCTCCTCACAGGGGTCATGGTTCTCCCAGGCTCCTCAATCTTTCGCATTTTCTCTCACAGGCATTTTCAAACCCAGGCTTGGCACCTGCTTCTTGGAGGACCTGAACTAATGCCCGTGGAGCAAACTCTAGTGATTTCAATATATCTCCTAGAGCCCCATATCAGCCTTTGGATATGAGTCCTATCTGTGCCACTTAAATGGTTCATCGATTTACATCAGGAGAAACAGTTAAGCGTGTTGGGAGTAACGCATGCTCCAGGCAGCGCCTGTGCCTTTGAATCTGGAATGAGTTTTTAGCAGTTCTAGTTGTCCTTATTGATAAGAAACCTGGGGGATGGCCTCAACATGCCTATAAGGGCAGCTTCTTCTCCTTCGGGAGAGGATTTATGGGAGGGGTCTACCTCTTACCCCGGCCTGCTCTTACAGGGGGTCTGACCTTTTGGCGTCTCTGGACCACACTGGAAGAAGAGTTGTCTTGGGCCACACATTAAATACACAAACACTAATGAAAACCAAAAAAATCTCATGTTTTAAGTAAGTTTACGATTTTGTGTTGGGCCTCATTCATAGCCATCCTGGGACACATGTGGCCTGTGGGCCACAACGGGTTGGGCACAACTGCTTAACATATTGCTAAGTCTCCAACTTAAATTAAAAAAAAACACAAAAACCAAAAAGTTTCTATTTGTCTGCTTCAGAGAACAGAACGGGTGATCAAAGTGATTCTGGGAAAACACCACCAGCTGAACGGTGGGCGAGTGTAACCACTTTTCCACCCTTGGCATAACTGTCCAGGGTTTTGTAGGTCTAGGCCAACTTCCATCTGCTCAGGAGATAATGACAGCTGGGAACCCACTTCCCACAGCAGCTGTGGGAGGGCAGTGAGGTCTGGAGATGGTGCGTGGACCAGGGGCAGGTTTGTGAGTGGAGGGGAGGCAGCACTCTCACTCTGTGTCTCTGCTGCTTGCGCAGAGGTACACAGCGGAGTCGCCCAAGCCTGGCGAGCGGACGCCCAGCAAGCAGGAGGATGCGTTAGGCCGGCTGGGTTGGAAGTTGTCCGAGGTGTCCCTTTCTTTGTTAAGTGTCTGATCGTAGTAGTAGAGCAGCAGCTTCGGGGCTTGGCTCCACTTCTGTTGGTACCAGTACATGACGTCGTGATTCAGGTCCTGAGAACAAGTCAAGGTCACTGGTTCCCCCATCCTGGTAATCTGGTATCTTGGGTTCTGGGTGACCATGGCACCCACGTGACCTGCAGAAAAAGAAGGAACATTTGGAGACAGAGTCAAGAGGGAGACGGATGTTGCTGCTGTGAAGAAAGACACTGAACTGGGGATGTGATAGCTTTAATTAAAAATGTCCTTCTGCCCAGGACTCATCTGCTCCTAGGAGACAAAGGGCCACACAGTGGAGAAGCCTGGGACCCATGGCAGGGCCAGAGCAGGCCTGGGGCATCTGTCCGTCCCAGACTCTGATCTCTGGGTTCGGAGGCAGGAGCTCCGAGAGCCCCTAGTCCCTGAAAGGTAGGTCTGCCTGTGATGATAGAGCTACTGTTGACATCACCAGGGCAAGGGCCACTCCTTGTGATGTTATACGCAGCTTCCTTCATGGCTGGAGAGGCTGGGCTGGGCTGGATCAGGCATAAAGCAGAGGAGATGTCTTCCTCTTTGTCCCTCTGCCTGTATCTCACTCGTGTTCATCCAGTCCTCTCCTCGCTACTTACATCCTATAAGGCAGGCCACACGTTCCCCAGCGCATGGCTCAGGTTGCACTCATAAATCTATGGTGCCATGTCTTTGGCTTGCTATCTATGTCCTTGTGCATGAAAGTTATCTGCCCAGCAGCCCCGCCAGAATGCGGAAATCAAGCCTTGTACTTTCCAGAGCACATCAGGGAAATTGGTGACAACACACTGCCCCCTTGTGGCCACTAGAAAAGTGTGGGGAGCAGCCTTCCCAGCCTTTCCACCCTGCCGGAGACCAGTGCCATGGGTGAGGACACAGAGGGCTTAGAAATGTGTCTAGCCCCTTCTGCTCCTACTAGACCCATGCCCCTCAGACCAGCACATGCCAGGGGACTCGCAAGCATCACTAAAGATAACACAGCCCCGTTGTGACAATTGGAATGGACCTCCATGACGCTCAGGATTGGCTGACACGTCTATGCATAAGGCTAACCCATGTTTTCTCCTTTTAAAAATCGGACCGATGGAGAGAGGAAAACCAGCTTTCATGGGTGTTCATCGACTTGGCCATCCAACTCAAAAGGGAAATTTTAAAAAGTGTTTGGAAATGGATTTGTGTGGGATAAACGTAGCTTAAAACTTACCACCACCCTTGCCTCCTCTGTCAGGGAGCAACCTACAAACCAGGAATAAATGTGGTTTTATTTCCACCAGGGAGTCATTTAAATCGTGAGGAGAAGGGATGTGATGATGTGGCCGCAATCAGAGTCCCAATCCCTTTCAGATCAGAGCAGCGCGGTGGGCAAGAATCACACCGTGCCTTCCCCCCGGGACGACACACTCGGCTCAGAAACAGAGGTGATAGACCGAGCTCTGTGTGAGGAGCCTCAGGACCTGGACCACAAACATGCCACAGACACTCTTGCATTTTAAGAGCTAACGCCGGTTCCGCCTCTCTTCTCCTCCGTGGCGGATGAAGCTCAGGGGAGGACCGCTGTCTAGGGCTGCCGCTGGTGGCGAGGGCCAGGCAGAGGGTGCGTTTTTGCACAGGAAGGGCCTGAGTCTGAAGCGCTGTGTCGAGGCTGCTGGCACAGAAATAAACTCCGGAGTCCTCTGGCCGTGCAGGCTGGATGTTCAGGGTGGAAAACGTCCCTTTGGTCCTCTCAGCTGAGAACCGATCGGCGGGCATCCCTGATTTATCCCGTACAAGCTCTTTTAGGAAGCTGATCAGAAAGGTTATTTCTTTTCCTGCAGCACGTTGGTACCAAAGAAGAGTCTCATGTCCAGAAATCGGGTCACATCTCAGAGTCACGGCCTGTTCCTTCTCTATGACCCTGTGGCTGGGGAATTGAGTGACTCCAGCGGAGATGGGTCCTGTGGGAAAAGACGAGAACATAGAATACACGACAAGAGCGCCTTGGGCAGAGGCCAAGTGGAGACTTGCCCACACGGAGGGACTCACTTGCTCCCAGGAGACAAAGGGACAGCAAGCCGAGAAGCCTGCCAACCATGGCAGGATCCAGACAGAAATAAGAACTTTTCCAGATGACGGGACGGGTAAGTATGAGCAAAAATGAAAGCAAATCCGTGTCCCCTTGGCCCTGTAAGATGTGTCCCGCAATGACATCACCATGGTCACCAACACCTGTAGTCTCAGAGCGCCCTCTAGGGAGGAAGCGGCGTAGCAGAAAGAGCAGTTTCTCTCAAGTTTGTCCCTTGAGGGGTGATGAAGAACCAGCGCCAACAGCATGGACCTGTTTCCACATTTAAACAGGAACCACCGTCCTATATGTTCCTGCAGGAGCTGCCGCAGCAAACAGTGTAATTTCCTTTCCAGGTCGGCAGGTTTTCATCCTCTGAGAATAACATGTAAAGCCTTAAAATGCCCCTGCCACTTAATTGGTCCCTGACCAATAAATGTTTTGGTTCAGTTACGCGATTTAATTAAGATGTACCTGGCGTGCTGTTTTGACGGACCAGGCAGCTTCCTAGGACAGGGGACACGGTGTGCGGACAGACCCCTGTTAGATAAGGGAGAGAAAGGATTCAGATGTTTACAAAGAGACCAAAAACACCCAAAGGAAAGTGTGCCTGGGTCTACCCTGTTTCTATCCTTGTACTAATCTGCATGTGGGTTTTGGAGATAATTAAGTGTGATGTTACAGGTAAGTGAAATTATGCATATGATGCATGGACACGGACAATGAGGTGGGGACTGATTGAGGGAGGGGAGAGGGTGGGCTGGGTGGAGGTGGGAATAGGGGAGAAAAGTGGGGACAAGTATAACAGAGTCAACAATGAACAAGGTGAACCTCCAGGAACGTAAAATGGTACAGCCACGCTGGAAAATAACTGGGTAGTGTCCTTGGAAAATGAAAATATGCTTCCCATACAACCCAGAAATCTCAGTCTCACTCCGGGGCATACATTGGCCCCAGAGGAATAAGAATTTATGTCCACACGGAACTCCGTACCCAAAAGTTCGCACATAGCCACTTAACTCATAATAGTCAAAACTTGGAGACAACCAAAAGTCCTACCGCAGGTGAGTGGCCACACAGGCTTTGGTGCACCATGCTGTGGAGTGCTTTTCAGCAATAAAATAAACAAAGAAAGAATTACCGATCAATGTAACAACTCAGATGAATGTAAAGGGCAATGTGTGACTGAAAAGAGCCAGTCTCAGAAAAGACTACCTACTATATGAGCCCACATGTAAAACATTCTCAAAATGACATCACAGATGTGGAGAATTGATCGGTGCTCCCCAGGGGTCAGGGATGGTGTGTCTGTGGGTGCGCGCGTGTGTGGTTGGGCAGGCTGTGGTGCCGCAGTAGCTCCGTAGATTGATTGCATCTTCATACGTGACTAAAAATGACTTAGAACTGCTTGCACTTGGCGACAAGGTCAATTTCCCGGTCTCAACATTTGAGGATAATTAGAAGATGTAACCATTGGTGGGGACAGCATGAAGGGTACGCTGGAAGCTCTCATTCTGCTTTGCAACTTCCTGTGAATCTACAGCTATTTTTAACTGATAAGTGAAGGAAAGGGGACTTCTGAAAATGTGAAAAAGGTGTACTGTGACCATTAGAAATGTAATCATGGAAGAGTGAGAAGAAAGTGGAAAGGGCTGAGCAGACCCGAGGATGTAACTGTAGTTCCACTTAACCATGGCAATGGTGCAGGCAAAGGCAGCAGGGACCACTAAGGACCACCTGGGACAGCACAGCCTCAAGGTGATGGTCGGCGTGCAGCAGCCGAACAGTTTTAAGCTGCTTCATCACTTGAAAGCCCCATGGGATACGTTAACCCTCTGCCTTGGACTCAGCCACCCTCTGTGAAAACTTGTGAGGAATGCCAGAAACCAGCCCCTACTGCCTTTGTTTCTAGAAGTTTCCGAATGCGATACATTCAGTGGATTCTGTCCTCGGCCTCCCTACTGAGAGGTGGGGAACTAAACCCCTACCTGTGCTCTGACAGCTGGGAGCCCCAGAAAGCTGGCTAAGGAGGGATGGGGCTAGAGGGGAAGCCGGAGGTTTCTGCACAGGGAGGGGGCGACTGTGCAGCGCTGTGGCTAAGCTGCTGGCACAGAGGTACACGGCTGAGTCCTCGGGCTCTGTGGGCTGGATCCTCAGAGTGGAGAGCGACCCACTAGGCATGTGAGCTGAGAATCACTCCTTGGGCATCCCTGTCTTGTCCACAGGACTTTGACTGCTGAAGTAAATAAGAAACTTTATTCCCTCCGTTGAGGTCTGTCTGTACCAGTAAAGGTAGGTATGGCCTGACATTGGCTCACAACTCAGAGTCACTCCTTGTCCCCTCTGTGTCACCTTGTGCCTGGGTGTCTGGGTGACTCCAGCATGTGTGGACCCTGTGGAAGAGAAGGAATTTGGGAACAGGATAAAGGACATAAATGGAAACAGAACTGAGATTATCAAAAAATGCAGATTCTTCATTTCTGGGGACTCACCTACTCCCAGGAGACAAAGGGCCACCCAGCAGAGGAGCCTGGTGGCCATGGCCGGGTGGGGCAGGAGGAGGCTTCACCCAGAGGAGGCCCTTGTGAGCCTGAGCACAGGGGCGGGGCTTCTGGTTCCTCTGGGCTCCGTAAGGTGGAGAGAGACATCACCCTCTGTCACTGCTCATGGGACCTCCTCCCAAAGGCGAACATCAGTTCTGTGCAGCAGATCACTGGGACGGTCACATGGGACCTGGGACATCGCCCTGCACGTGGGCTCTTTCTGGGGAGAAACACCAGTCGTTTTCTGGCCTTTACAGCCCCTCACTGCTCTGACTTCACACATGTCTTTTTTTATAGCTGAGAATTCTCCTTTTCTTTCCTTTTTTTTTTTTTTTTTTAAGATCTCATATGCATTGGATGAATACTGGGGAACAATACTGTACAATGAACTTGGCAATAAGTGAGACAAATTTATATATAACACAGCGCTAAGCATCACCCCTATTTCCCCCAGTCCCACTTTGTTGAATTACTGGGAAAACCTTGATCTATACATTTCAAAGATTTGTCTGGGTTTTCATATAAATTTATAGTAAAACAAGGCATACCTGAAAGACATATGATTTTGTTATTAACAAAGTAGAGTTTCTATGCATTATTATGTAATTTGTCAAATTTGAGAAAATATACAAACAGTTCTCTACTTCAGTAGGTATAAATATATATCTATTTATTTGCTGGCTTTCTTTATTCATATATATATTTTCACATAAAGGGGATCATATCCTAATTTGAGCTTCATTATTAAGTTATTGTATGAGCATTATTAATTACTGATTGGATGGTTACAAATGTTCTTGCTTTAAAAAGGTATTTTATTTCTTTATTTTTAGAGAGAGAGGAAGGGAAGGAGGAAAACAGCAATGTGTGGTTGCCTCTCACACGCCCTCTACTGGGGAACTAGTTGTAACACAGGCACGTGATATGACGGGAACCGAACCTGTGACTCTTTAGTTCCCAGGCCAGAACTCAATCCACTGAGCCACATCAGCCAAGGATGAAGTTTCTGATTTTAATAAAATGGCACCAACACACATGGTCAGTAGAAATAGATCCTTTAAATATCAGCGGAGCGTCCTACTGACCTATGCATTTCCTGTGCACAGCAGTGAACCAAAGGAATGCTCTTCAGTGAGGACCAGAGAATTCCTATCAGTCACCAGGCTGTGTGTGATCACTGGCAAATGCTCTCAGTGACTCAGGAACCCCCACTTTGCCATCCAGGGCTGCCTAGAGGGAGCTGGATTTGTCACAGTTGATAGTGTGGTCATATACCCTGAACCTGGTTTAGACAATGAAAGAATTGAGAACATATGAGTTTAAAAACTGTTAGGTACATGAACTGAGGGCCAGTGGCTAAAGGGATCTTAGGAGGATGGTGCTGAATTAGTGAGAAGAAAACCAACATGAAGAGGTAGGAGAATGAGATGATTGAAATGGAAATTTTGGAAGGAGCTCATTGGTGTCTCTTCCCACAGATGGGAATTACGGAAGAACATCTGAAAAGTGTTGGAGGTAAAATTTATTGAAAATGGTAGCAGGTCAGGAGACTGAGACACCAACCCCTGCAGAAACTGTCTGAGTGATGATGATGACGTCTCCAATGGCGACAGCTTCACTGGTGGGGGGACGAAGTGAATGAGGACGGATCTGATGGCAGAGAAGTAGCAATAAGTTCAGCAACAAAGGTCAGTGCTCTGAGGCCATGTGAGTGAGGAGTGGGTATTGGAGCCGTGGAGAGGGGCCTGGTCTGGAAGGAGCAGGGGGGACCCGGGGGATAAAGGATGCACTGAAATTGGGCATCATGTGTTTGATTCTATGTTGTGAAATAAACACAGAAGAATTTTATTGGATATCCATCTTAAAGGGCAGAGCATCCTAATGGAGTAAGTTAAGACAATGATAAGTGAAATTTGGCTACATGGTACAACCCTAGAAAACATTTGTGTGTGGGGATGGGGGCGGGGTGAATTTGTTAGCACCTTAGAGAAAGAGAAGAATGCAGGGCTGAGGAGCCATTGCCAGGAGCTCCTACCGTTCAGATGGAGAGGCCGGTGCAGGGAGGCAGGAATGTGCACTGTGTGGGGAACTGAGTTCTGTCTCCCCGGCGTGCAGAGTGTTGAGCCCACAGACAGCGTGGGAGGAAAACCTAGAGCCCATTTCCTACATTGTTTCCTATGCACGATTTTCTCTGTTGATACTTTTCCGTTCTGCCGTTGTCATGCCCCAAACCCACGTATGTCTCTTGGTGACAGCGGAGCAGAGAAGTCTTTTACTCAGGATCCCTGGGGGCTGGTGAGAGGAGGGGAAGCAGGAGGTTTCTGAACAGGGAGGGGGTGACTGTGCAGCGCTGTGGCTAAGCGGCTGGCACAGAGGTACACGGCTGAGTCCTCGGGTTCTGTGGGCTGGATCCTCAGAGTGGAGAAGGACTCATTAGGCATCTGAGCTGAGAACCGCTCATTGGGCAGACCTGTCTTGTCCAGAGATTTTGCATAGTTGAAGGATATCAGAAACTTTATGCCTTCCATTGAGGTCTGTCTGTACCAGCAAAGTAATTTATGGCCTGACATTGGCTCACAACTCAGAGTCACTCCTTGTCCCCTCTGTGTCACCTTGTGCCTGGGTGTCTGGGTGACTCCAGCATCTGTGGGCCCTGTGGAAGGGGGCAGAGTTTGGAACAGGATAAGGGACATGAATGGAAGCTGAACTGGGAATATTTAAAAAATGCTGAATCTTTATTTCTGGGGACTCACCTACTCCCAGGAGGCAAAGGGCCACCCAGCAGAGGAGCCTGGTGGCCATGGCAGGGTGGGGCAGGAGCAGGCTTCACCCAGATGAGTCCCTTCTGAGCCTGAAGAAAGAGGCAGGGCTTCTAGTTCTCAGCTCCACAAGGTGGAGTGTGGCTTGGTAGTGACATAGTTCTTTGTCATTTGTCATAGGACCTCCACCTAAAGGTGAAGAGTATTCCTCTGCAGAAGCTGATTAGAATAGGTTATGTCTCATCTGGAAGGTGGTTGGACCTTTTAAAGTCTCCAAGACTTTTAACAATAGTAACTTGACACAAGCCATGCTCCTATCATTCCGTGTTCTGTGCTGCAGCAAGCACCCACCTCTCCTGGGCATTGCAGGGTGGGTGAGCCATCAGCACTGCACACTCTGGGCCCCGACACAGTGCTTCCAGGCTCACGGCCTTCATACTCCTCTCAAGGCACTCCCTGACTCCCAGGCCCACCAATCTTAATAATTTCTGGCTGAGCTGGGGCTTTTACCCAATCCCTCTAAGGAGAATTTAGATTAGACTCAATGCTGATTATGAAGGTACGTAAACAGAGGACCTGGGAAAGGAGGGTTGGATTTAACCAGGTTGACTTTACAGTACTAATCCTTCCACCTGGTTTAGATAATGTGAGAAATAAGACATGAGAGTTTCAAAGCACTTGGGTATATGGGCTGAAGTTCAGTGACTATAAGAATCATAGAAAATAGATTTTGCATTAAAGAAAGAAAAGAGAAAGAGATAGGAGTATGGAATAATGAAATGGACACTTTGGAAGCAGATTATTTATTGTTCATCACATGCTCTAGAATTGATGCTGTTATTGGAAAAGATTGGAGACAAAATATTAGTGAAAGTGAGGAGGTCAGGAAACCGAGAAGCCAAACCCATGTATAAATTGTCCACATGATGACCACATCACCAGTGGTGGCAGGATCAGTAGTGGGGAGGGATGTGAATGAGGACAGATGTCATGTAGAGAATTCAGGGCCACATGGTTTGTTCTAATCCATGTTCTCAGGAACTGGGTATTAAAGCCAGGGAGAGGAGAATGTTCTTGAAGCAGAAGGCAGGATTGGGAGGACGAAGAATGCACTGAAATTGAACGGAAGAGCAGACTATGTCTCTTGGCATTCACAGTAGGAATTTTACTCTATTTCCCACTGGAAGATCAGCATCCCTCAATAACAAAAGGGACAATGACAAGTGGAATTTGGCTATAACACAGACTGTACAAAACATGTGTGTGGCGTCGTGGGGTCATTCTGTTAGGAGATTAGAAGGAGAGGAGAATGGGGGGCCGAGGAGCCCTTGCCAGAAGTGCCCACGGTTCAGATGGAGAGGCCAGTGCAGGGAGGCAGGGACGTGCACTGTGTGGGGAACTGAGGTCTGCATCTCAGGTGTGCAGAGTGTTGAGCCCACGGACAGTGTGTGAGGAAAACCTAGAGCCCATGTCCTACACTGTCTCCTATGAAGGGTTTTCTCTGTTGATACCTTTTCCTTTTTGCCCTTCTCATGCCCTCCCCACACACATGTTCTAGGTGACAGAGGAGCAGAGAAGTCTTTAACACAGGACCCCTGGGGGCTGATGAGAGGAGGGGAAGCAGGAGGTTTGTGCACAGGGAGGGGGTGACTGTGCAGCGCTGTGGCTAAGCTGCTGGCACAGAGGTACACGGCTGAGTCCTCGGGCTCTGTGGGCTGGATCCTCAGAGTGGAGAGCGACTCATTAGGCATGTGAGCTGAGAACCGCTCATTGGGCATCCCTGTCTCATCCAGAGGTTTTGCATAATTGAAGTAAATCATAAACTCCAGGCCCTTTACTGAGGTCTGTCTGTACCAGTAAAGGAAGTTATGGCCTGAAATTGGCTCACAATTCAGAGTCACTCCTTGTCCCCTCTTTGTCACCTTGTGCCTGGGTGTCTGGGTGACTCCAGCATGTGTGGACCCTGTGGAAGAGGGCAGAGTTTGGTACAGGATAAGGGACGTAAATGGAAACTGAACTGGGAATATCCAAAAATGCAGATTCTTTATTTCTGGGGACTCACCTACTCCCAGGAGACAAAGGGCCACCCAGCAGAGGAGCCTGGTGGCCATGGCCGGGTGGGGCAGGAGGAGGCTTCACCCAGAGGAGGCCCTTGTGAGCCTGAGCACAGGGGCGGGGCTTCTGGTTCCTCTGGTGGAGGGTGACATCACTCTGTCAATGCTCATGGGACCTCCTCCCAAAGGAGAACATCAGTTCTGTGCAGCGGATCACTGGGACGGTCACATGTGACCAGGAACATCGCCCTGCCTGTGGGTTGTTTCTGGTGAGAATCTCCAGTTTTCTCTCTGGCCTTTACCACCCCTCACCGTGCTGACTTCTCACAAATCTTTTTTCATGGCTAAAATTCTCCTTTTTAAAAAATATACTCTATGCCCTGCAACAAGTTTCAGAAGTAATATTTTACATGTTACTTCAGCAATAATGAGAAAGAGATGTATATACGGGCTAGATAACACCTCTCTGTCCTTCCTCCAACCCCACCTTGCAGTGCTACTGGGAAAAGAATTTGATTTATAACCTTACATAGATTTGTCATGGCTCCTATAAAGTTGTAGTAAAAATTAATGGCATCTATGAAAGACATATTCTTTTTTTAATCAAAGTAGAAGTCTCTTCTATATATTATTTTGTAATTTCTAAGATTTGAGAAAATACACACACAGTCTATATATCAGTAGATGTAAATCAAGCTCTATTTATTTGCCTGCTTTCTTTATTCATATTGATATATTTTCACATTTTGTTATCACATCCTATATTGTGTACTTCATTATTTAATAATGGTATGGTTATAAAGTTTCTGTTATTTAATAAAAACACACTAACAAACCAGGTGAGCAGAAATAGATTCTTTAAACGTAAGCAAAACATCCCGTTGACCCCACGCATTTCCTGTGCACAGCAGCAAAGCGATGGAAGGTGTTCAGTGAGGATCAGGAATTCCTGTCAGTCACCAGGCTGTGTGTGATCACTGCCAAATGCTCTCCGTTGACTGAAGAACTCCTGCTTTGCCATCCAGGGCTGCCCAGAGGGAGCTGGATTAGTCAGGATTCATACTATGGTCTTAAACCTTGAACCTGGTTTAGACAATGTGAGAAATAAGAACACGTGACTTTAAAAGCTGCTAAGTACATGAACTGAGGGTTAGTGGCTAAAGGGATCTTAGGAGGATGGTGCTGAATTAGTGGGAAGAAAACCAACATGAACAGGTAGGAGAATGAGATGATTGAAATGGAAATTTTGGAAGGAGCTTATTGGTGTCTCTTCCCACAGATGGGAATTACGGAAGTGCATCTGAAAAGTGTTGGAGGTAAAAATCATTGAAAATGGTAGCAGATCAGGAGACTGAGACACCAACCCCTGCAGAAAGTGTCTGAGTGATGATGATGATGTCTCCAATGGCGACAGCTTCACTGGTGGGGGGACGAAGTGAATGAGGACGGATCTGACAGTAGAGAAGTAGCAATAAGTTCAGTAACAAAGGTCGATATTCTGAGGCCATGTGTGTGGGGAGCTGGGTAGTGAAGGCATGGAGCAGGGCCTGGTCTGGAAGGGGCAGGGAGGACCCAGGGGGATAAACAAGGCACCGAATTGGACATCACATGTTCGGTTCTATGTTTTGACATAAACACAATGGAAATATTTTATTGGGTTTCATCTTAAAGGGCAGTGCACCTTAATGTTGTAAATTAAGACGATGATGAATGGAATTTGGCTACATGATAGAACCCTACAAAGTGTGTGTGTGTGGGGGGGGAGAATTCTGTTAGCAGTTTAGAGATGGAGGAGAATGGAGGGCTGAGGAGTCATCACCAAGGCCTCCTAACATTCAGATGCAAGCTAATGTAGGAAGGCAGGAAAATGAACAGTGAGGTTAATTAAGATCTGTCTGTTAGATGCGGTGAGTTTTGAGCCCACAAGGTATAGGATTCCCTACATCCCATTTCGTACCATTTTTCTCACACAGGGTTTTTCCTACTGATACCTTTTCTTTTCTGGCCTTGTCGTGCTCCAAATCCATGCATGTCTCTTGGTGGGAGCTAGACAAAGAGACTTTTGCTCAGGACACTGGGGGCCAAAGAGAGAAGGGGAAGCAGGTGGTTTCTGCACAATGAGGGGGTGACTGTGCAGCGCTGTGGCTAAGCTGCTGGCACAGAGGTACACGGCTGAGTCCTCGGGTTCTGTGGGCTGGAACTTCAGAGTGGAGAACGACCCATTAGGCATATGAGCTAAGGATCGCTCATTGGGCAGACCTGTCTTTTCCAGAAGTATGGTACTGCCGAAGGAAACCAGAAATTTTATGCCTTCCACTGAGGTCCATCTGTACCAGTAAAGGTAGGTATGGCCTGATATTGGCTCACAACTCAGAATCACTCCATGTCCCCTCTTTGTCACCTTGTGCCTGGGTATCTGGGTGACTCCCGCATGTGTGGGCGCTGTGGAAGAAGGCAGAGTTTGGAACAGAATAAAGGACATAAATGGAAACAGAACTAGGAATATCCAAAAATGCAGATTCTCTATTTCTGGGGACTCACCTACTCCCAGGAGACAAAGGGCCACCCAGCAGAGGAGCCTGGTGGCCATGGCCGGGTGGGGCAGGAGGAGGCTTCACCCAGAGGAGGCCCCTGTGCATGTGAATAGAGGGGCAGGGCTTCTGGTTCCTCTGGGCTCCTCAAGTTGGAGAGCGACATTGTTCTCTGTCACTGCTCATGGGACCTCCTCCCAAAGGCGAACATCACTTCTATGCAGCAGATCGCTGGGAAGGTTACATGTGTCCTGGGACCTGCTCCTACATTTGGCCCTTTCTGGTGAGAAATACCAATCATCTTCTGGCCTTTACCACACCTCACTGCTCTGACTTCATACATCTCTTTCTTTATAGCTGAGAATTCTCCCCCCCCCCCATTTATTAAAGATCTCTATGCACTGGAAAAATACTGGGGATTAATACTTTGGAAAAGAATTTGGTAGTAAGTGAGACAATTTTGTATAGAACACAGCACTAAGCATTACCCCTCTTCCACCTCCAGTCCCACTTTGTTGACTTACTGGGAAAAGCTTGATCTACACATTTCATACATTTGTCCGGGTTCATATAAATTTATAGTAAAATAAGGCATACATGAAAGACATATGCTTTTGTTTTCAGAAAAATAGAAAGAGCTTCTATGCATTATGCTGTGATTTCTAAAATTTGAGAAAATGTACAAACAGTCCTATTCATCAGTAGATATAAATCTGTACCTATGTATTTGCCAGCTTTCTTTATTCATATATATTTTTTTCACATGAATAAGATCATATCCAATTTTGAGCTTCATTATTAAGTCATTGTATGAGCTTCATTATTTAGTGAATGTATGGTTACAAATCATCTTTTTTAAAAAAGGATTTTATTATTTGTTTTTCAAGACACAGGAAGGGAGGGAGAAAGAGAGGAAGAGAGACATCAATGTGTGGTTGCCTCTCGTAGGCCCTCTACTGGGGACCTGGCCACAATCCAGTCCAGTGACCTGACTGGGTATTGAATCTCCAACCTTTTGCGTTGCAAGCTGGCACTCAATCCACTGAAGCGCACCAGCCAGGGATGAAGTTTCTGACTTTAATAAAATGACCCCAGAATGCCTGGTCAATGAAAATAGATTCTTTAAATGTCAGCTAAGCATCTTATTGACCTAAGCATTTCCTTTGTACAGTGATGAACCAATGGAAAGCTCTCCAGTGGGGACCAGAGAATTCCTGTCAGTGACCAGGCTGTGTCCTGATCACTGCCAAATGCTCTGGGTGACTCAGGATCTCCCACCTTGCCATCCACAGGGGGAGAGGGAGCTGGATTTACCCAGGGTTGACAGTAAAGTATCCAACAATAAACCTGGTTAGGACTATGTGGGAATTATGAACATATGACTTTAACAGCTGCTAAGTGCATGAACTGAGGGTCAGTGGCTGCAGGAATCTTAGGAGGATGGTGCTGAATTAGTGAGAAGAAAACCAATATCAAGAGGTAGGAGAATGAGATGATTGAAATGGAAACTGTGGATGAAGCTCATTGGGGTCTCATTCCACAGACTGGAATTACTGAAGTGCATCTGAAAAGTGTTGCAGGTAAAAATTATTGCAAGTGAGGAGATCAGGAGACTGAGACACTAAACCCCCGTGGAGAGTGTCTGCATGATGATGACGTCTCCAATGGTGACAGCTTCACTTACAGGGAGACCAAGTGAATGAGGATGGATCTGAGGTAGAGAAGTAGCAGGAAGTTCACAAACAAAGGACAGTGCTCTGATGTCATGTGTGTGAGGAGTGGGTGTTGAAGCTGGAGAGAGGGGCCTGGTCTGGAAGGAGCAGGGAGGACCCAGGGGCATAAACAATGCGCTGAGATCAGGTATAAAATGTTCAATTCTATGTTGTGACATAAACACAGCAGACATTTTATTGCATTTCTATCTTAAAGAGCAGAACACCTTACTGGAGGAATGAAGACAATGATATGTGGAATTTGTCTACACGACAGAACCTTGTGTGTGTTGGGGGCAGAGTTCATTAGCAGCTTGGAATGAGAAGAGAATGGGGGGCTGAAAAGACATTCGCAGAGGCTCCTGGCCTTCGGATGGAGAGGCCAGGGCAGGGAGGCAGGGACATGCCCAAGTGCGGGTAACTGAGGTCTGCATCTCAGGTGTGCAGAGGGTTGAGCCCACAGACAGTGTGTGAGGAAAACCTAGAGCCCATTTCCTACACTGTCTCCTATGAAGGGTTTTCTCTGTTGATACCTTTTCCATTCTGTGCTTGTCATGCCCCCAAATGGAACATTTCTCTTGGTGACAACACAGCAGACAAGTCTTTTACTCAGGACACCTGGGGGCTGATGAGAGGAGGGGAAGCAGGAGGTTTCTGCACAGGGAGGGGGCGACTGTGCAGCGCTGTGGCTAAGCTGCTGGCACAGAGGTACACGGCTGAGTCCTCGGGTTCTGAGGGCTGGATCCTCAGAGTGGAGAGCGACCCATTAGGCATCTGAGCTGAGAATCGCTCATTGGGCAGCCCTGTCTCATCCAGAGGTTTTGCAAAATTGAAGTAAATCATAAACTCCAGGCCCTTCACTGAGGTCTGTCTGTACCAGTAAAGGTCGTCATGGCCTGAAATTGGCTCACACCTCAAGGTTATGTCTTGTCTCCTCTTTGTCACCTTGTGCCTGGGTGTCTGGTTGACACCAGCGTCTGTGGGCTCTGTGGAAGAGGGCAGAGTTTGGGAACAGGATAAGGGACATAAATGGAAACATAACCAACAATATCAACAAAATGCAGAATCTTAATCTCTGGGGACTCACCTACACCCAGGAGACAAAGGGCCACCCAGCAGAGGAGCCTGGTGGCCATGGCAGGGTGGGGCAGGAGGAGACTTCACCCAGAGGAGGCCCTTGTGAGTCTGAACAGAGTTCCTTTGGTCTCCACAAGGTAGACAGTGACATCGCCCTCTGTCACTGCTCATGGGACCTCCTCCCAAAGGCGAACATCAGTTCTGTGCAGCAGATCACTGGGACGGTCACATGGGACCTGGGACATCGCCCTGCACGTGGGCTCTTTCTAGGGAGAAACAGCAGTCTTCTCTCTGGCCTTTACCAGCCCTGACTCCTCAGACTTTGCACAAATCTTGTCTTTATAGCTGAGATTTTTTCTTTTTATTTTTTAAGCTCTTATATGCACTGAATACTGGGGAGTAATACTTTGCAAATGAACTTGGTAATAAGTGAGACAAATTTATATATGACACAGTGCTAAGCATCACCCGTGTTGCATATCCAGTCCAGCTTTGTGGAATTACTGGGAAAACCTTGATCTATACATTTCATACATTTGTCCTGGCTCATGCAAATTTACAGTACAACAAGGCATACCTGAAAGAAATATGCTTTTGTTTTCAACAAAGGAGAGTGGCTTCTATGCACTATCATGAATTTCTGAAATTTGAGAAAATATACAAAGAGTCCTATAAGTCAGTAGGTATAAATCTGCATATACTTATTTGCCTCCTTTCTTTATTGATAAATATGTATGTATTCACATAAATGGGATCATATGCTATTTTAGCTTCATTATTTGGTTATTGTACAAGCTTCCTTATATACTGACTGTATGGTTACAAAGTTCCACCTTTGAAAATGCATTTTTTTATTTATTTTAGAAGAGAGGAGATGGGAAGGGGAAAGAGAGGGAAAGAAATATCAATGTGTAGTTGCCTCTCATGCGCCCCCTCCTGGGGAACTGGCCATAACACAGGCATGTGCTCTGACTGGAAACTGAACCTCTGACCTTTTGGTTGACAGGCCAGCACTCAATCCATTGAGCCACACCAGCCAGGGGTGAAGTGTCCGACTTTAATAAAATGACCCCAGAATGCCTGGTCAATGAAAATAGATTCTTTAAATGTCAGCAAAGCATCCTATTGACCTAAGCATTTCCTTTGTACAGTGATGAACCAATGGAAAGCTCTCCAGTGAGGACCAGAGAATTCCTGTCAGTGACCAGGCTGTGTCCTGATCACTGCTAAATGCTCTGGGTGACCCAGGAACTCCCAGCTTGCCATCCACAGGGGCCCAGAGGGTGCTGGATTTATCCAGGGTTGATATTAAAGTATCCGACAATAAATCCGGTTTAGACAGTGCAAGAATTATGAACATATGACTTTAACAGCTGCTAAGTACATGAACTGAGGGTCAGTGGCTGAAGGACTCTTAGGAGGATGGTGCTGAATTAGTGGGAAGAAAACCAACATGAAGAGGTAGGAGAATGAGATGAATAAAATGGAAATTTTGGATGGAGTTCATTGGGGTCTCATCGCACAGACTGCAATTACTGAAGTGCATCTGAAAAGTGTTGGAGGTAAGATTTATTGCAAGTGAGGAGGTCAGGAGACTGAGACACCAAACCCCTGTGGAGAGTGTCTGAGTGATGATGATGTGTCCAATGGTGACAGCTTCACTTACAGGGAGATGAAGTGAATGAGGATGGATCTGAGGTACAGAAGTAGAAGTAAGTTCAGCAACAAAGGGTAATTTATGTTCTGATGTCGTGGGTGTGGGGAGTGGGTATTGAAGCCAGGGAGAGGGGACTGGTCTGGGAGGAGGAGGGAGGACCCAGGATGATAATACACTGAAATAGAACACAAAATGTTTAATTCTATGTTGTGAAATAAACACAGAAGAAATATTATTGGGTTCCTATCTTAAAGGGCAGAGCACCTTAAGGGTGTAATTAACGGAATGATAAGTGGAATTTGGCTACATGATAG
>PVKU01013805.1:0-26486 GCA_004027475.1 Anoura caudifer
CTCCCTCTGTCCCTTCCTCTCTTCCTTCTTTTCTTTTCTTTTTTGTCTAGTCACTCTTTGGAGCTTCAAACAGAAATTCAAAAAAGCCAAGTACAGACATAATGGGTAATAATTTTCCACTATGAAAATTGCTTTGAGCGAATGAATTTTGTTCAATATTATTTTGAAAATCAAAGAACCAAACAATAGATGAGCAGCATATGATCTATTAATGATTTTCCCACTTATTTAGCCCCAACAAAGGGACAGCAGAGACCCCTAACATAATGAAGTGACAGGGAAAGGACTGCGCCAGGCACGGAGGACGCCCTGACCCCCGGCCTCCCGCACCGCTTTTGCGTCTCGAGTGCCGAGAGGTGGATCGTGCTTTCTGACGGGCAGGTGGAAGCAAGAGTTCGATGTATTGACAACACACCAGGAGCCCAGGAGACGCTGAGATTAATGGCACAGTCGGTTTGGCGCACGTAGACACATTCATCACGTACCTACTTATCTGAACTCACAAAGAGGAAGAAAAAAGTGCCCGTACCTGAAAACTTATCTTTAAGTGAGCTAAAGATACTGTTTTTATAACGCACTATCGACATGGGAAGGCAATTAAAACTCTAGTGGTGAGAAGACCCACATATATCTTTGTAATTAGTGGGAGATATTCTTATCTCTGAGATAGAGGAAATGTAAGATAATATAATGGACTTTACATATGTGTTAAATATCAGGGTCTCTCCCAAGGTGTATTATATACAATATTTCATGCTGTTGTCACAGCGATGCACAAACACAAGAGTTCTCCTACTGGTTTAACTAAAAATGAAGTTAGACTCACATATGTTAAGAACTTCTCAGGGTAACACCTTACTAAAATAATGGATTTGTCCAGAACTCACGAAGCACTGACTCAGAGCTCACGGCGCGGACGAGTGACTGGTGACCGGTGTGACACAGGGTCTCCAGGCGGTCTCCACGGCTGTCAGACACCGTGTTGACCGGAGTGACGTCGCTGCCCATGTGAAAATCTTCGCTGGACAATACGGGACAATAGGGGGACTACTATCGTCAAAATCATGGTGGGTGCAATGTACAAGAACAAGAGAGTAGAAATGACAGGGACAGTGACAACGGTGAGGTCCCCTGAAATGCTGCTACGAAGACACCGAACCTCAGACGGAACAGGACACCGATCCTGGGGAACTGAGAAAACAACTGGGGGCAGCCCGCCCCGGCCCCAGCCTTGCTACCCGGAGTGTTTACAGGCCACCTCACGGAGCGGGGAGGCCCGTCGAGTCACACGGGCCCTGGGATGTGAGGCGGCGGAGCCGAAGGCCTGGCGAGGGTGAGGGCAGAGTTCACGGGGTGGCGCGCTGGGAAGAGGACGCCTGCGAAGCCGGGGAGGGCTTCGGAGAGCCGCACTGGGCTGCCCTCCGGTCTTCGGGCGACACACGCAGAAACTGGCTGAGGCCCGGGCAGGAGCCACCGTGAGTCACAAACAACGACACCGAGCGCACTAGCGAGGAGGTGTGAGAGAACGACCCAAGTCCAAGAACAGGGCCAGCTGAGCGGACAACAGAGAAAAACGCTCCGTGACGTCACAAGACCGCGAAGGAGGCTGCTGCTCCAACGGCGGGTTACACTTAGTCCTCAGCTAAACACCAGGCTGGTCTTCCCCAGCAAAGCTCAAACGCAGGTACCAGGAAGACGAAACTATAGACAAGTTAAACGAGCCCAAAATAAATTCAGCACTGTTTATAGAATTATATATAAAAAAAAAAAAACCAAACTACTATCCTTCAAAGTAACATTCTCGGTATCTGCCAACTATGAAACAATTGCTGGGCCGTTAAAACGCAGAGCAGCGTGAACTATGATAAAGAAAGCCGTGCGTTGAACCTGACCTGCAAGTGACCTGGAGGACATCCAGAGAAGACAAAGGCATTCCAAAGTTACGAGGAGTGGTTGGTTGATACTGAACTTCAAGAGGAGTTAGCCTGAAGACGTAGCAATGGAAACCGCCCCCCAATGAAATGCAGGGTGTAAAAAAAATTTAAAAATCCACAAAATATTATTAAACTGTCGTATAATACAAAAGGCCAAATATATTTGTGATTTGAGTTCTCAAAGGAGAAAGGAGACAGTTTTTGAAAGGAGACATTTTTTGAAAAAAAAAAAAAGGTCAAAATGCCCCAAATGGACTTCTCTTGAAAATAATAAGATATCAACAGGGAAACAGCAGTTATGAGGAAAAAAAATGAACGGAAATCGGGAAACTGAAAATTACAATAACAGCAAATTAACAATCTTATACGATGGGCTCAGTATAAAAGGAAACGGCGGAAGACAGAACCAGTGAGCTTAAAGACAGGGCAGAAGATTCGCCCAACCCGAGCACGAGGGAGAATGTAGGGTTAAGACACATAAACAGAGCTGCATATCATGCAAAACAGACACTGTGTGTACACCGAGCACGTCAGCAGGAAATCCTGTGTGACGGTAGGTGGTCTACCGGCAGGAAAGGACACGGAGATCTCTGTGAGAACACCAGAGTATTCATCCTCAGCACTACAGTCTCAAAAGGAGGGAAGTTCGAGCGTGAGCTAGAAGAGAATCTGAAGAAATAATGGCTAAGAACTTCCCAGGATGACAAAAGATTTAAACCTAGGGATCACGGAAGCTCAGCAAGCTTCAAACAGTATTAAACCAAAGAAATCCACACCGAGAAACCTCATCATTAAATTTGTGAAAACTAAATCCAAAGCGAAAATCTGGAGAGCTGTCGTAGAGAAAAGACGAACTTCCTTCGGAGGAAGAACAATCCCGATGATAGCGCAAGTCTTGGCTGGACACATGGCGGCCAGAAAGGGGCAGCGCGCATTTTAAGTGACGAGTGAATTGTTTACCGGAAATTCTGTACCTTGCAAAGCAGTCCTTCAAGAATAACGGGAGCACAGAACACTATCAGATGAAGGAAAAATGTGTTGCCAGCAGACCTGTCCTTAAAGATTAGTGGCAGAAGTCTTTCAAAAAAGAGAGAGAATGATTTTAAGAAATTCTTGGAGCATTAAGAACAACGCAACAATCAGAAACGTGGATGCAGTCGATAGGCCATCTTTTCACTCATCAATTGATAAACAATACAAGTGACGGAAGCAAAGCCATTAACAATATGTGACACTCGGGACAACGATATTGAAAAGTGGGGGAAATAAAGAAACCTACAGGGGTGCAGATACCACGCTTAACTCGGAGTAGTAGGATGCTGCCACCAGGAAGCTGTGATGAGCCGCATTTATATAACGTAATGCTCACATAAACCATTAAAATGTACACAAAGAAGTACATCAAAAACGTCGAGATGAAGCCTTGCATAATGTTAAGTAATCCACAGGAAGGAAAGAATAGAGAGAAATGAGACCCAGAGGAGACACACAGAAAATAAATAATAAAATGGCAGACTTAAGAAATCACATATTAATCATTATCTAAATTTTTTGTGATGTGCCAGTTGAAAGACCGAGATTGAAAAGTAGATAAGGATCATCCAAATTCTGCTCTTATACAGGAAACTAAAGTCAATTTAATGGCATACGTAGATTAAAAAGATTGAAAGTAGAAAAAAGAAAGCCCTGGCTGGTGTGGCTCAGTGGATTGAGCGCGGGCCTGCAAACCACAGGGTCGCCTGTTCAATTCCCAGTCAGGGCACAGGCCTGCGCTGCAGGCCAGGTCCCCAGTAGGGGGCGCGTGAGAGGCAACCACGCATTGATGTGTCTCTCCCTCTCTTTCTCCCTCCCTTCCTCTCTCTAAAAATAAACAAATAAAGCCTTTGAAAAAACAGAGAGGAAAAAGAAATAACGTAAAACGTTATGCCAAAATGAATAACGTAAAAGCAGGAGAGGGTGTGTTAACGTCTGATAAAGCAGGCTGAGGCGTACAGAAAGTTGCTGGAAGCAAGGAGAGAGAGCGCAGAGCAATAAAACGGTCCAGGAGGAAGATATACTCGTTATGAAGGTGTGAGCACCAAACCTCAGCGCTGCAAGCGATGGGCACAAACTGATAAACGCAAGAGAATAAAAAAATTTACAACTGGAGTCAAACACTTCGGAACCCCGCTCTCAGCCACCGATGGGCTGCTAGACAGAAAATCGGCGAGGGTGCAGATTGGACAACAGGATCGCAGTTGAGCAGCAGGGCTGCCCCCGCCCCCCCACCCCCCTGATGCCCGGATGCAGCACGTCAGGGACAAGGGCAGAGCCCACTTCCCCAGGCACCGTGGAGCGTGCACCTGAACACAGTGTACACTGGGTCACTAACCAAAAAAACCCACCACACTTCTGAATAATTACTGTGTCAAAGAAGCCAGAAGGGAGATTTAAAAAGTACATCGAACTGCCCCGAAATGAACGTATCGAAACGCTGAACTGAAAATACATCCACACGCGTGGACCTCATCTGTCAGCTACGCCTGGGAGGGCGACGGTGGGGAGGCGGTGACCGTCTCTGCCTGCCCGCTCCGAGAGGTGCGCAGGGCACACCTCTCTTGGGTCACAAGTGGGCAGGCGCTCCGGCGGGCACTCTGAGCCGTCGGAAGTCGCTCCTCAAAATGAGCCATGCGGCCGCGCAGTTCCCGTACCGCTGCACCCATGAAATGAGGCGCTGCAGCACCCCCGTGAGCCAAGCTGTGCTACCCCGTCAGGCAAGATGCCGTGTGGCCGTGCGTGTTGGCGCGCGTGTGTGTAACTAACACCTCGACGAGGGGCCCCTGCACTTCAGGGGCCGTGGGTCCAAGTACCTGGTGATCCCACCTAATTTCCTTCTGAGAAGCTGGTTGGGTTTTTACTTCCAAAATTGCCCCATTTTTGGAAACACTATTGATTGTCAATGTTTAATGGGGAGGAAATGACTAAGTGCCGGCCCCCTTCACATCTTGTCATCTCCCTTTGTCGCTGCAATCATCCTGTGAGGCAGGCCACAATGAGGCCAATTTGTAACTCCGCACACCTCATGATCTGAAACTGTTAGTTGAGCCTGAATCTGTCCAATTTCAAGCTGGTTCCCTTGGTAACACGCTAGGCTTCTCCCTGGGGCAGGGGCGCAGCTGAGATGGCTCTGTGGTAGTAGCCCAGCAAACAGGCTCGACTCCCAGCGGGTTTTTCGAGAGGTACAAGGTGTTCGCTGTCAGTTTATAGACCTCGACAACGCGGAGGGCCTGAGGGGACAGTGGTGATCTTAGTAACTTGATTGGACCTTCCGGATCTGAGATTTAATTCCAGAA
Organism: Anoura caudifer; assembly: GCA_004027475.1. Lineage (NCBI taxonomy): Eukaryota > Metazoa > Chordata > Mammalia > Chiroptera > Phyllostomidae > Anoura > Anoura caudifer. Next base: position 5,267 of record PVKU01013805.1, read on the forward strand.
TTAAAGTTCTGTGGACCAAAACCTAAAATAAAGAGATTTTCTTCTAGTGTCTTTATATATATTCTGGCCCAGAAAGAGGGGTATGTGTGTGCATGTGTGCGTGCACGCGCGCACCTAAGAGATGTTTTAAATTTCTTAATGCTTTATTTCCCCACGGCAGTGATATTTTCCCGTTAGTTTTTGAAATGGATGTTGTTTGAGACATGTCATACTCTTTCTTTCCTGTTTTGTCCCTACAAACAAATAAATGACTCCTCCCCAGGAAGTTTAGCTTTTCGTCTGCGACACGTGTAGCACCGTGCCTGGGTGAAACGGGAGAGCTCACTTCCCTTTTCCTTTCAGCAGGGGCCGTGAGTCTGCACTGCCCCTGGTGCCAGGCCCCCTCACCCTCATCCGTCATCCTCACCGTCACCCGAGCCTCCGCGGCCGGGGCCGCCCGAAATGTGATGATCCCGCTGATGAAGCAGAGAAGGGAGAAATCGTGGAAACGAGAAACCTTGTTGCTTATTCCAGGCGTGTGCATCCTCCGAACCTAGCAACGACCAACGTCCGCCTCGAAGGCTCGATGACACGCAGCTGTGTGTTTGTAGTGTTGGGGGGGTTCCCCAGGGGCGGGGGGAGGACAGTCTCCTGTTACCCATCTTTGCTCATTACCTCACCCAGCTCTGTCCTGACGTCTTCCCTACAACTTAGCAGGTTGTTGCTCAGCGAACCCAGGAATTAACAGCAATTTTGCAGATGCTTACTGTTTAGAGAGCAACCCAGGACATTGTCTGACCCACCGTTAGAATTTGATGATTCGCACGTGTGGCTTGGTCAGGTTTTCGAACACGCGCACGTCGGACCCGATCTCCCCGCACCGCGTCTGAGACTCAGGGGCCTCTCTCTCACAGCAGCGCGAGCTCTTCAGCTGCATGTGCTGGTGCCGGTGCCTCCCGGGCGGCTTAGTTCGGCACGGACCAGAGGGACGCTCCGACCCCCGCTGCTCAAGACAGACCACGGGCCCCCAGTGGAGGCACCCGTGCCAAGGGCCACCTGGCCGAACGGAGACCTAATCACAGGCTGGCTCTCCCGGGAGTGGGAACTGGCGCCAGCCAGGGTGGACAGGTCTGCGCTAGTCGGATCCGCCGGGAGAGCCGGCGCCCCTAAGGGAAGGGACCTTCTACCACCGACATTTCTTTTCTTCTCTTTTTTCTTTTTGCCCAGGATAACTGGCATCTTGTTTCTGCTCCCTTCCGACCATAAAATTTCTTGCCTTCTATAGCTCTTCCGAGCTCCTTCGCGTCTGCTACGCGGGATGCCGCCCAGTTCATGAATCGTTAAATAAAGCCGATAGATCTCCACATTTACTTAGCGGGATTATGCTTTGCAGCATTAGTCATTTATATGCACCTGGAGACGCCAGCTTCATTGCATTGAAGTGAGGATTAAAATCCAGTGTAATAGGAAACGCCTAGCGCTTGTGATGACGCTTGTCCAGGAAACAGGGGTGTCACTTCCTTCTAATGACCGTGCGCCCTCAGAGCGCAAAGCGTTTCTGCTGTAAAGGTGGGGAGGGGCTGCGGGGCCGACGGCGAGCGAGGGTGGTCTCATCCGCACAGCCCCCGGAAGGGACGCGGGGGGTCCTTCTGGAGCCCGTGGTGCTGGGACAGGATCTGATCACCACGTGAACTTTCTCAGCGAGTCCGGTGAATGGGTGTTACTAAGCAACCGCAGACGAGTAAATTTACACGTTCCACATGGGAACCGAAGTTATCTTGTTTCATAACAGTTTTTAAATTATTCGGCAGGCTGTGTTTTCCACAAACGTTTTCTTTCAAACTAATTAATCGGTCCAAGGGTCAACATGTCTGAGAACATCTTGCGACATGGTAGCTAAAAGCTACTTCGCAACTTTCAGGAAACCAGCAGCAACAACAATCCTGACAGAAAAGCAAACTGCGTTTTAAGCTAAAAGAGCACGTCTTTGGTCGATTGTTAGAAGCACAGAATGATAAAACCCCTTTCCGCAAAGCTTGTTCATTAAAGCTACAGTGGCCCTCCCATGCCCTGCGGAGCCCCAACAACATGCATCCACAGCACACATCCACGTGCACACAGCACACAACACACATCCACACACACAACACACACCCACACACAACACCCATCCACATTCACACAACACACATCCATGCAACACACACCCACACACAAAACACACACCCACACACAACACATATCCACATGCACACAACACCCATCCACATGCACACAACACACATCCACATGCACACAACACAGATCCACACACAACACACATCCATACAACATGCATCCACACACAACACACATCCACACAACACACACCCCCATACACAACACACATCCACACAACACACCCCCATACACAACACACATCCACATACAACAGACACCCACACGCACACAACACAGATCCACACACAACACACATCCACATGCACATGGCACACATCCACACACACACAACACCCATCTACGTGCACACAACAGCCATCCACACATGCGCACAATCCACCGTGGCTGAGCTCCCACTGCGCCCTGCGCTCACCAGCGGCTGGCCCTCGCAGGCCCTGGATGCGCGTTTGTGGGACTGGTCTGCAACCGGTCTCAGCGCACCGAGGAAAGAATCTCTGTGCCACTCCCCGGAGGCAGCCACTCCTGGCCCTCAAAGGGCAGGCTCTAATTTTTAAAACATCCTCCTTGTTGTACCGAGTGCCGGTTGAGAACTGCAACAGCACCTCGTTTTACTTAGCTTTTAAGTCCTGAGCCCAGGGACTCGTTGGCCACGCAAGGCATTGGATCGACTGGCCATCTGCCTTTTAACAAGATCCCGAAGGAGCCCCTGGGCACAGGGAGGTTTGCGACATCTCCTCAATGTATCTCACAGGGACACACCACGCTCCCCTCCTGGACAAGAGCCACCGTGCAAGGTCGAATCATAGCAAAGGTCAAATAGCGCATTCACCGTATATAATATTTACATACACGCATTTTTTGTTTCATTAGGTGTGTGTTTGCACATGAAAATTAAACGCCTCTCTTTGATTTTCTCTGACATCCTGCCACTTCCCAGGGGTCCTTCTGCCTGTCCTCTGCTTCGTGGCCTGGAGCTGCGTCTCCGCTCTGCCCCCCGCCCTGGAGCCCACGCTGCTGTAGGTCCTTCCTGCTGTCTCAAGATGAAAAAGACAAAAACATACAGGTTCTTTTCTGTGACATCTATGATCCTCTGTCTTACAGGCTTCATCATTTTTTCTTCTAGTCTCGTTTTCTTTAAATAACACAAGAAATGCTGTTGCTCGCGTAGTACGGACCAGCTCCCCAGACGTCACTGTCTAATGCAACACTTGGCTTGGGGGACATGGCCTGTCTCCCACTCAAGTGTTTAGGATATAAACTTACAATAAAGCTGAATAAATTCAATTCCGTACGTGGAGATGCCATCACGAGCAAATCGGTGAGGGCCGCTAGCCTTGGACTGGATTCTGAAGACCTGGACGGGGTGGGCGGTGCGGCCTGTTGGGTAGAGGGCAGTTGGGTGAGAACGCCGAAGGACACGGTGGGATGGGACTTCAGGCTGGGCGGCACGTCCACTGGAGTCCATGGGCTGAGACGCCAGTGACCAGCTCTTTAACCCCTCCTCTCCCAGGTGTGCAGTTTTGCATTGACCTTCCGGACCTTCCCAGCTGCATCTCCACCCAGCGCAGGGCGCCTCTCCGAGGCCGGCCGATCCGACCGACCTCTGCGCTACGGCGGGCGCTGGGGGTCGCTGCTCCTCGCGACTTCCTGATTTCTTTCCGAACGTAATCTTCCTGATTGTGTTCAAGATATCACCTTTAATACCACTCTTATTTTGTTCTTATTTAAAAAATTAGTGGACTTTTTTTTTGAGCTTACAGAAAGTTGAAAGGAAATTGTCGAGAGTCCCTTTACTTACACCCCATTGCCCTCTGCCCCCAGCTTTCCCGATTATTCGCATCTTGTGTTAATCTGGCACATTTGTTAGGGGCAATAGGTCAACGTTGATGCAGCGCTGTTAACCAGAGTTCAGATGGAGTTTACGTTTGGGTTCGCTCTTTGCGTGGCATATTCCATGGGTTTTACAAGTGTATGAGTCATGGGTCTGCTGTTATCACACACCACGCGGAATAGTTCCGTTGTCCTAAAAACCACCGATGCTCCCACCAGTCACGGTCCCTACCGTCTCCTCCGAGTCCCTGAAAACCTTGATCTTTTTACCCTCTCCCTAGTTTTGCCTGTTCTGGAATATTAAAGAGCCGGATCGTGCAGTGAGGAGCCTTTTCGCATCGCTTTGTTATACTTAGCAACATGCTTTCAGAGTTTCTCCAAGTCTTTTCCTGACTTGATAGGTCACTTCTTCTCAGCGCTGAATAATATTGCATCGTGTGAATGCACCGCAACGCGCTTTTCCTTCACCTGCCGAAGGACGTCTCGGTTGCCTCCAAGCTTGGCACCTGGGAACACAGCCGCCGCAAACATCCGTGTGCGGGTTTTTGTGCGGACGTTGTGGGCAAACGCTGAGGAGAGCGCTTGCTGGGTCAGCGCTTGCTGGGTCAGGCGGTGTGTCTAATTTTGTCAGAAGTGTCGCATGGTGTATCAACGTGGCTGCACCGTTTTTAGTTTTCGCCAGCCGGGAACGTGAGTCCCCGCTGTTCCACACCCTCACCGGCACGTGGCGTTGTCAGGATTTTGGATTTGAGCTCATTCCGACAGGCATGTAGCCGCAATTCATTGTTTTCATTTTCATTCTCCAAATGACGTACAATGTTAAGGATCTTTTCTTACACTTTGGCCAACTTTATTTTTTTCATACTGTTCACAGGGTTTTTTTTTTTTTGGTTTTTTTTTTTTTTTGGTATATTTTGAATGCCAATCCTTTATCAGGTATGTGAGTCACAACATTTTTTCACAGCGTGTGGCTTGGCTTTTCATACACTAACAGGGTCTCTACAGAAGTTTTTTAATTAAAGAATCTGACTTGTCTGAAGACAACCAAGGTGTCCTTCATCAGCGAATTGGACACACATGTGATGAACGGATATTTGACATGGAGTGTCCCTCAGCCATAAGGGAAGATGACATACTTTCACTTCTAACAACATGGGTGGGCCTTAAAAACGTTATGCTCAGCCAGGTAAGTCAGGGAAAGCGAAGAACCACATGATTTCGCTCGCACGTGGGATACAAAGCCGCAAGGCGCAGACAGCAGTGGGGTGGCGGCCAGAGCGAGGGGGGCGGGGAGAGTAAGCGGCCACGGGGGCCGAGCGTGCGGTGACAGAAGACGATTTGACTTTGGGTGGTGGGCACCTGCTGCAACACAGAGGTCGTGGATCATAGAACTGTCCCCTTGAAACCTATGTGGTCAACCAATGTCACCCCAACACATGTACTTTGAAAAACCCAACTGGTCCATTTTCTCCCCACGGATTGTGCTTCTGGTGTCGCGTCTAGGGAGCCATTGCCAAACCTAAGGTCCCTGAGACCCTGCATTCTCTTCCAGGGGTTGTACAGTTTTGCATCTTCCATGGTCGGTGATCCGTTTTTGAGTTCATTTCGTGGAAGAGGTGGCCCCGTGTCCAGAGACTTCGGTCAGCACGTCGGGTCGTCCCGGCCTCGTTCGTCGAAATGGCCATCCTTGCTCCGTCGCATTGACTCTGCTGCTGGCCGCAGATCAGCCGGCCTCGGGTGCGTGCAGGTCCCTTCGGGCTTTCTAATTTGTCCCTTCATCCGTTGGTCGGTGTTTTCGCCACCTGTCGTAACCGCTGCGGCTTTATTATCGTAAAATCTCGAAGTCTAGCGTCAAGGCTCCGGTTTTGTTCCCTCAATCTGGTCGCCACCACACTGCTGATTGTGTTGGCTCTTCTAGGTTTGGCCTGTCCACGTAAATTTCAGAATTATTTTTTAAGATCTACAAAATAACTTTTTAAAAAATTTTTATTTGGTTAGCATTGCGTTACCTCTGCAGGCTGACACCTGTAAGAACTGATATCTTGAAAAAATTCTAAGTGTTCCATATTCATATTTATTATATATGTCAACAACGAAAATGCAAATTTTTGTAGATAGAATTTTTTAAATAAAAAATGTCCATTTAAAAAATCAATTTTTTTTATTGCTGCATCTCCAGATAAAGCCTGGAACACACATGTGCAGGATGAGTGAACAGCGCTGTTTTGGGCTCTAGCAGTCTGTGTGCGAGTGTGAACTCACGGGGGGGGGGGTCTGCGTTTACCGAGGGCTAAGCTGTGCCTAGCTTAGACGTGTTAGCACGTCTTCTTCGTGTCCTGCCAACTAATCGGCTTGATTCAACATACGTTAGGCAAACAAGTTCAGAGGGGAATGGGCTAAACTGTTGTTGAATTAAAACCAAGCCGGCACTCTTAAATTTCCACAGCCACATGGTATTTGCTGAAGCAGAACGCCAGTGAAAAACAGAACTGTGTGTCCGAGAACCGCGCCACGCCCAGGCGTGTTGGCCGTGTCTGTGCACCGTGCAAGTGGCCTGGCTCTACGGAAGCTTCCGCAGCAGCCCCTCCGTGAGCACTGTCACACGCCAGCAGTGGCTGATCGTGTCTGTCCCAGGCTCTGTCCTCAGCTCTTTTCAATGTGGCCGGGAAGGAAGTCCGGGAAGGCCGAGCACAGGTGTAGCCGTAATTCGTGAAAACGCACTAAACCGACATGATCCACCTTGTTTGAAAGCTTAACTTCCCCTCTGGTAGCACCTCAAGGGCTTTGTCATTGGTGCGATTTCGGGGCTGGGGCGCGGCCCGCCCGGTGGTTCCCGCTCTCCCTCCGACGTCCTGGCGCTGCCTCTCAGCACACGGCTGAGGGGACACCTGGAGTGGCCCCCCTGCCCTACCAGCTGAAGTTGCTGGAAACGCAAACTGGTTTGCTCACCTCGGGAAGGAAGGGCCCTCCTGTTGCCGTGCATTCTGCGATAAGCAGACCCAGCGTTTGCAGGAAAGCAACTCCCTCGGCCCCGAAAGGAGCTGTTACGGCCACAGCCTCCTTTCCCCAGCCTGGCTCAGCCGCGGCCGCACTAACTGCCCCACTGCGCCCGGCAGCGGGGTCGGGGGGGGGGGGCGTGAGGGCCCGGGGAGACGTGCAGGGTGCCCCTCGGCAGCTCAGCACCAGCTCACGGGATGCCGGTGTCATGCATTACACACCTGTGTTTGTTTAAACCGCCTTCACCTGTGACTTTAGGGAAGGTTTTACCATCCCTCTGCAAGGCTGTAATCTGGACCTTGCACCGTGGTCTTTTCTGTGCGAGCTGGCTTCCCACGCCCTGTTTGTCTGGACAGCAGCCACCTGGCCGTTCAGCTTCCCACGGTTCCTGCCGAGGACTGTGGGTGGGTCAAGGGTCAGTGCCGTCCGTTCACATGGAGTGTTCAGCACGACATCATCCTTCCCAAAGTGGCCCCTTCTTAATCCCCCCAACCCGTACACGGCAAAAGGCGCTTCGCAGACGGGCTTAAACATTCTGACCCTCAAAGACAAATTCCACACGGCACCGGATCAGCAGCCGAGGTGCGTGCGCAGAACCGGACACCCCTCAGCGATCGCAAAAGAGGAAGCGCTGCCACTTGCGGCAATGTGGGCAGACACTGGGAATCTCACACTTGGCGGATCGGTCAGTCAGCAAACGCTAAGAACCACATGATCCCACTCCCATGTGGGGTATAAAACTGAGACCCAGAGACTCGGGCAGGAGGGCGGTTACCGGAGGGAAGGGGGAGCGGGTGGGGGGCGATGAAGGGGCTGCATTCCGGGGTACGGAAGAAGATTCGACCTTGGGCTGTGGGCGCACAGTGCGGTACGCAGATCTTGTGCCACAGAATTGCGTACCTGAAATTGATATAAACTCATCAACCGATGTCGCCCCAGGAAATGTAGTTAAAAATGCATGCTGACCCCGAGGTGGCGGGACCACCCTGGACTGTCCGGAGGGACTCAGGCTAATCGTGCGACTCTGCAAAAGCAGGACATTTTCCCAGCTGCGGCAAGACACAAAGACACGTGACAGGGGGCGACGGTCCAGAGAGGAGCCTGGCCCCGAGGGTCCAGGGAGAAAATAATATTCTGATTTACACCCGGCTCCCCTACAGGGGTGTTTTATGCAACAGTTACAATATGGGGAGGCCTGGTCACAGGACCGCGCCTTCAAAGCCTGTTGCTATGAATTTGAAATGCTGGGGCTGGCGGAGTTTGCAAAATCACGTTTATACCTCAGGATGCGGGCAAAGCAGCATGGCTCGCTTCGAGCAAGATGAGACAATTCTGGAAGAAGGCCTGCGTTTCCCACCAGCTCAGGGGACCGTGCGGTGGGACCCCCACGTCCTCAGTGCGGGAGGAGGAGCGAGGCTGTGCCGTGCAAAACAGGCCAAGAAGCCTCCGTGGCTTCATCATCCCTTTCTGAAATGTTTCAACTTGAAACGCAGGGCACAGTAAGGTTTTTTTTTTTTTTTTTTGCTTAGGATTATTTCTTAAGCTGAAAAATAGTCACAACGCAAGAAGCTGCTAACGTGAAGAAATCCAGGGCTGAAGCCATGAGTCAGCACAGAGAGGGTTTGGTTCCAGAGGCTGCCTGTGCGTCAGAACCCGATCAGCTCCGACGGCCTCGGGGACGCCTTTGTCGGGTGAAGTTCGGGAGAACAATTGGGCGGGAGCTCGTCGGTCTGCGCTCCCCCGTCTCCCGGGTCCTGCACGTGTCCTGCGGCGCATGGATCATGCTGTTACCTCCGGTCTCCGCTGAGACGGGGCGGGCAGGACAGCTCCGGGAACCCCCCTGGCAGGTTCTCGGTATCTGCCATCGCCAGAGACATCCGTGTGGAGTAACTGAGTTCTTTAACACGGCGCACTTAGGCCGGAGCATCACAAAACCCAGGCGAGGGACCAAGGCTGACCACAGTGTCCTCCCAGCTTCAGGCCGGTCAAGGTGAGACTGCTGTCACTCACCTTACGTACCTGCGTCTCTCCTCAGTGAGAGCGCACACATCTGGCTGGGTTTTCACCGGGTTTTAACTCTGCGGTCGCTCCGCCTTCCAGCACTGCCCTGAATCCTGCCCCGCGGATGGGGGTTCCTTCCAGGCACCTCCCCGGGGCCCACCCTCGCCCCCGGACCGGGACCAGAAACCTCCGCCCTGACTCTCATTTCCTTGGGTGCCCAGCACACCACCGAAAGCACCAGCTTCTGCCCGACACCCCGGACTCTGCGATCGGCGTTTCCAGGTCGAAGGCCAAAGGAGCGAGGCCGTGTGAGCAAGAAAGCAGCGCAGCTGGGGACAGAGACTCGGATCGCGCACGCTGGCGACATCAGACGTGACCATGGAACTAGTGTGCGTCAAGACCTCGCACCGTCCGTCCGTCGTGTGACGATGCTGCTGCCGTGGCGTTAACCCGGCGCAGGCTGGCTGTCCGGGTCCCCGCCCAGCCTCTCGGGTTCCATCCCCCCCAACCCCCGCACACCCCACCCCCGCTGTCCCTGGAGCTGAGGGAACACAGCGCTCTCCTGCTCCGGAGGTTTCGTTTCTGCTGCCTCCACGTCCGGAATGTCTCCTTGTTCTGAGAAATCTCCTTCACCCCCAGGCTGCCTGTCAAAGGCACCTCTTCCAGTGTGTTTGCGGCTTCCCGCAGGCGGAGGGCGCCGTGCCAGGGACCTGGGGCCCCAGCGCGCGGAACGCGTTTCTCTCTGTTCTGATGGTGTGTCCCTCGAGAGCCGGCTGCGCACTGCGGCCAGCTCTGCGCCCGCTCCCGGCTGCAGGGCTCCGCACCCAGTGCCCAGACAGCGGGCGCCTCTTGACCGCGTTCAGATGGAATCGGACGGAATTCAGCTGAACTGCCCTGAACTTTGTGGACTTGCCTGGGCCTTGTAAGCTTGTGGGTCTGGGGACGTTTTACTTTCCAGCAAGCGAATCCAGATTTAATCGGAGCAATTCATTTCATTTTAATCATCATTACTAATAGGCCTCTAATTTAACATTGACTTCGGGTTTAAATTTGATGTAACGATTCTCTTCTGTGGTCGTCACGGTGGAAACACTTACGCCATCCTCTAGGGTTAGCTTACAATTACGACGACGCAGGGATATTCTAAAGGCTGGCGTCCTTCTCCAGTGGCCAGTTTTGCTCTCCCCGCCGCGGCTGCGTGTGAACTCGTACAGGTTCCTGAGTGGCGCTCGCATCCCCCGGGCGCTGTCTGGCGGAGGAACGCTCCAGGGTCGACAACGAGCTCCCGTCCCCCCCCCACCCCCCCAAGGCTCTGTGCACACGGACCTGCTTCTGCAGAGGAGCAGAGACGCAGCCGCCGCCGGCATTTTCTGGGACCTCCTAGCATCTCAAACGTCGTCCTTTCAGGTTACCGCGGGCGGGAGCGCCGAGTCTCCTCCACGGCCCTCCGCTGGGACTTCCGGAACACGCCCTGGACCCTCTCTGGGAGTGCAGCCCCCCCCAGTGCTCCCCTAAACACGCTCCCGAAAGCCCTCGGGCCTGCTCAGCCGGGCTCCGGGGAAAACCTCTCCGGCGCTGCAGCTGCGTCAGCACCTGCCTGGGCATCTGCTTCTCCCGTTGTAACAAACTTTCCGAAGAGAAGAGGGGAGTCGGTCCGGCGACCGTGTGGCCCTTCGCTCCCACAGTGCCCGGAACATTCTGCACATCTGCTGTGTGTGGGACGTCACACAAACACGAGCAGCAGTGCAGTCTGTTGCGGTGACCCGGCCACGGCACGCGGCTGCTGCTGTGGTCACGCTTCCAGAAGGCGGTGGCAGGAGCGGGGCACAGGGAGCCCCTTGCCCGAGGGCAGGTCGGGAGAGACCATCACTTTCCCGCTCGCTGGGCGTCAGGTGGCTGAGAAGGCCGTGCAACCGCAGCCTCGTCCCGGGTTCCGTTCCAGAGGTGGGGACGGGGAAGACACGGATGCGGGGTTCCCAGGGCGCCCACCGCGTTTGGCCCCCCACCCCGGGCCCTGGCCGCTCACAGACCCACGGAGTCTGTAAGTGCCTCCCCAGCTGCAGGAGGGGCCGCACAACTAGAGGAAAGTTGGCACTTCACCCTCGGACTCGTCCGGTGCACCTGAAATAAACTCATGAAGAAGAGCATTACGAGGGGACGTGAGGAAAGGCGGGGCAATCTCGAGGGGGTGGCGAGGGAAGGAGTTAAGACCCAGGAATGAGTGAAGGGACGGGCGCCCGCCCCCAGTGTCCGTCGCTGGAGGGGACGCACCCTCGGACGTGGAAGAGGGGCCCCGGGGCCCGGAGACCGCCCGTCGGCCTTTCTCCTCCTGAGCCTTCATCGCACACGTCAGGGAGGCTGGAGATATTGAGACCACTCCGAACTGACAGCAGAGACAGTGACAGGGACAATCCCGGCTGCTGGGCCCGCCGCCGGGGAGCGGACACGGCTCCTGACCGAGCTCACGTAAGTAGGCGGCGCTGTGGGTGCGTGTCTGCCTTCCGCTGGTCAGCGCGGTCTGGCGAGGTCTTGTCCATCACTCTGCGTCCCCCCCCCCGTGCATGTCCAGGGGGCTGGCGTAGCCACACGTCCCCATGCAGACCAGGTCACTGGAGGGTGGCGGGAGGTCACCGCTGTAACCGGGGGGACCCACCCGGGGTCAAAGGCAAGACCTCGTGGCTGGTCAGTCCCCCAGTGCTGGCTTCCCATTCGTTGTCACGATTCCACCAAAGGAAATGGCAGTTCTCCTTACAAGGGGTTGGATTCAAGTTTGTTTCCCCTGCTGATTAGTGATGCTTAATTATTTCACAACATATATGAATTGTTTTGGGCCTTACTAACATCACAAGCCCCCAGAGCTGAGTAATCTCATTAGCATGGATTTCCGCATGCGACTTGCTGACGTGGGTGGATCTCTAAACCTACAAACAAACGCAGGTCGGAACGCCGCCCTGGTGGCAGAGCGAGGGCAAGGGGACGCAGGGGTGACCGCACCGAGGGCCTGGCGGTGTGGAGAAAAGTCACCGCCAGTTCCAAGAGTGAGGGGCCCCTTGTCCGACCCTGGGGCTTTGTGCTGGAGATACGAGGGGGACCCTGAACAGCCCTGACACAGGTGAGCGTGTCTCATGCTGCCTCCCCCCAAAAAGTGCCCCACAGAGGGCAGGGCGGCGACAGAAACCTCTCCGTCTCGGACGTATGACAGCTGAAAGTGGTAGAACTCAAACAAAAAGAAAGTTTCAAACCCTATCATCTCCACGTAGTTTATATAAAACTAAACCAAACTCGACCACTGTGGAAAGAAGAGAAAAACCTGTCGTTTGGTTTTAATCTAAATAAAGAAAACAACAAAATTAAAAAAACAAACAAACCATATTCGGTGGGACTGATACAGACACAAACTTGTGAGGAATAAAGCTGCAAGTCTAGACTTTTCGGCCAAGGAAACGGAAAAATCCAAGTGCAGACACGGTCTCCCGTTTCCAGGCAGATCGGAGAGCGTGGGGTGCAAACCGCAGGTCCGAGGAGCCTGGGGCTGCGGCTCGGACCTGGCAGGGCGCAGGCAGGCGAGGTGGGTGCCAGCCCTTCAAGCTCCGTTACGCTCGGGAGCCTGGAGGCCATGCAACCCCGGCTGGAGGCTCCCTGCTTTTTCAACTGTTCTGCAGAAAAGCCAGACGCCAGGGAGCAGCCTTCCCGAGGCGCCCTCTGCGTGGGAGTGAGGGGGCCGTCTGCCTCAACTTCGAGTCCTTTCAAGACTCTCGCGGTCACTGGGGCCGGGGCCCCGTCCTCCCCTGAGCGAGGGTAGGGGCTCTGGCAGGCCATCGGAGCTGGTGGCCAGAGGAAAGCTCAAAGGGTGTCTTTCCAGAACCCTATTTTCCACTTATTTCTCAATCACCCATTTAGCGTGTATTTATTGAATCGGTCTCATTCTGGGCACAGGAGAATCAGCAGCAAATGAGCCAGACGGATTTCTACCTCACACCGCGAGGCAGGGGACACAGCTCAATCGATAGCCGTGATGTCAAGAGCTAGGACGACAGCGGGGCCAGGGGACTGAGCGTGGTGTCGCCAAGGGGCCCGGAGAAAGGGAGTGGGGGAGAAAGCATGACACTTGAGAAAGAGGGGGGATGGGCACCCACCCACCAGTGAGCGGGCTTCAGAAATGCGTCCCTTGGAAGGGCTGCAGAGGGTGCGCCGACGGGGGAGGTCTGAACTCTGGGTCCGGCCCCGACGGCGGACTCCAGCGCCGTCCCCCGTGCTTTCCGCAGGATCGCGGTCACGAGCAGGCAGAGCTGGCCGGCCGGGTGCTCTATCCCCCCTGCTGGCTCCGTCAGCCAGTCGGTCACCAATAAACATGGATGAAGCTGCCGTGCAGCGCACCACCTGACTGAGGAGCGGGTGGGTTTCCGAGGATGCCGAAGCTCTGCGCTTGCTCTTCAGGACGAGTAAAATCCCAGAAAAAGAAAACAGGTATAAACAAACACATCCGTGTTTTGGCAACGATCATCCACAAGTCCGGATTTGAAAGGCACCTTCGTGGTCATCGAATCCGAGGTACTTTGCAGAATCGCTGGCCGAGGAAGCGCTCACCTCGGACGGCACGTGAAGAGGCCATTGGGACGGGAGAGAAGACCAGAACGAGCTGTCTGCCTCCGGCGACTGGCTTTTCTGATGTGGTCCTTCGGAAGCACATTGGTGCATTTGCAATTGCCTTCCTCACGGGCAGACACCCACACGTGGGCAGGTGCCCAGGTCTGGGGAAAGGCGAGCTTGGTTTGAGAAGTTTGAAGGCCACGGGGGCGGTTTCCCTCATCAGCACGTCCAATATCACAGCTTCAAGCAATCACCGTGCAGGCGATAATGAGAAAGAAAGTTGCAGTGACCCAACGTCATTGCTTCTGGCCCTAACGTAGGCTTTTCAGAAAGACCCCACAACACGTGCAAACTCACCAGGATATTCAACACTTTCCAGGTAGATGATTAGTTTCTACAAATTTTCTTTCTTCTTTACTAGTCTCCTTCAAAAGGGAGGTGAGCGGAGACTCGGTGGCCAGACACAACAGGAAGTAGAGATGATACACTTAGGCCATTTAGGTCACTAAACAAACAAAGAGCCGTGGGAAAGAGAGAAAATATAGCAGCAGCATCAAATCCCGTGGGGGAGGGGGAGCCTGATTTCCAGAGTTGTCCCATCATGTAACCTGAAAAGTCCAGTTCTCTACACTGAATTCTGATTAGGAGACATGCAAAGAAATAGGAATAAAAGAAAACAGCCCTGGCTGGTGTGGCTCAGTGGATTGAGCACCAGCCTCGAACCAAAGGGTCGCCAGTTTGATTCCCAGTTGGGGCACATGCCTGGGTTGCAGGCCAGGTCCCCAGCAGGGGGCGCTTGAGAGGCAATCGCACATTGCTGTTTCTCTCCCTCTCTTTATCCCTCCCTTCCTCTCTCTAAAAATAAATAAATAAAGTCTTTAAAAAAAGAAAGAGAGGAAACTACTGTCAGGGCCCCACATTTGGACTGGCTACAAAAAAACACCAAATTAGCAACGATAAGTACGTTCCAACAACTAATGTAAACCGTGTCTAGATAATTAAAGGAAAGCAGGATAATAACTCACCAACTTGAGAATATCATCAGCGTGATCAAAATTACACAGAAGAATCAGCTCTTAAGTCCTGAGTTTAAAAAGGACAACGTGGGAAATAAAGAAAAGCTCACCAGAGCCCTGGCTGGGCAGCTCCGTGGGTCAGAGCATGGTCCTGGTGCACCAAGGTTGTGGGTTCGATCCCCGGTCAGGGCACATACAAGGGTCAACCGAGAAATGCACAAGTAAGTGGAGCACCAAACAGATGTCCCCCCCCCTCCCCCTTCCTGCCTCTCTCTAAAAATCAACGCACAGAAATTTAAAAAACTCACCAGAGGGTTGGGACAACGTACACGAACAGGCAGAAGAAAGGATCAGTGGACTCGAAGGTGGAGCAGTAGCCGCATTGTCTCTGCTGCGGAGCAGAGAGCAGAAGTAACACAGAAATATAAACAGAGTCCAGACACCGTTGGGACGGCGCCGAGCGCACCGATGCACGCGCGCAACGGAAGTCCCGGCGGAAGAGCAGGGCAGAAAGTGCTTTCAAGAAGTAGAGATTTTTGACGAAGAACATTGATCTACAGACCTGAGAGGCTCAACAGAACCTAACCTGTGGAAACTCAGAGAGATTTATGCTTAGACACATGACAGTAAATTTCTTGGGAAAAACAAATGAAAACAGGAACAACAAACCAAGACATAGTGTTGGAAGTGGCAGCAACCAAATCATCACGTACAATGGATTCTCAATAAAATCAGACACTTGCTTCCAACCCGAACAGCGAAGGTCAGAGGGCAGCAGGGGGGCAGGCGCACGGTGCGAGGAAACACACAGCCGTGTTCGTTTGTTTGGTGCTCAACTCGACAGAGCGAACGGCAGCTCTCAGGTGTCCTGCTCTGCTGCGTGGCCGTGGCCGTGGCCCGGCTCTGCGGGTGGGAAAGGGCCCGTCTCGGGCCAGAACTCCCGAGAACGTGCGGCAGCGTGGGACTCGTCCGTCACTCTCTGTCCTCAGGGGCTGAGTCCCGCCCCCTTTCTCTCTCAAGCAGGACGTGCTGCCTCAGGGCCCCCCTCCGAATGACTGCTCCCCAGCAGAGTGAGAAGCCAAGTTTCCCAGCTGTATGACTGCCCACCAAGACATGTGTGAGCACACGTGTACTCATGCCTACCACTTAGTCTGTCCAGGGCTGTAGCTTCTGGGCAGCTGACGAAGGGGGAGGAGACTGTTATAAAAGACCCCCAGCCCCACAAAGACAGTTTGCAGCTTGGCAACAGAGGGAGACCTTGCATTTCCGAAATAGAAAAAGCCACTCAGAAAAGATGAAGGGGCCAGACGGACTCGCTTTTCCCCACGACTCGGCGCGAGAAGTTCACCGATTTTGCTCCTCAGGTCTAATAGTTTGGCCTTGTGGTTGATAAAAATTATCCTCAGCAACACTGAATGTTGAGTCCTAATTCTCCATGTTGCTAGGACATTTCTGTCTGTTTCTGTTCCCTCGGAGGTGTCGTAACAATTCGGGAGAGCCTGTGTCGGAACAGCAGGGCGCAGCCGGCGACCGCAGAGTGCGCAGACGGGCCGAGCGGCAGGGACAGCTGCGCCCCCCCCCCCCCGGCTCTCCCCCCCCCACTCTCCCCCTCCCCGATCCAGGCTGCAACTTCCAGGGAAGTGAGCGCACCGGTTCCCCTCACCTGCAGACAATAGAATCTGGGTTTTAAAAAGTCGCCAGCGCGGGAAGATTCTGTTATAAGACATCACCTTTGCTAGTGTTGTATCCTTTTCTATGAAAACGTTATAAGCAGCCAGAGCTTGTCCTAAGTCTCCCTAGACGCAACGGCCTCGGTCACCTTCCCTAAGCGTGCACACTCATTGAGCAAGCAGACACCGTAACTCCATAGGTTAATATTTCACACAACAGTTGTATGGTGATAACTCTTGTTCCTAGTGAGTGTTCTTGTTTGGTTGTCCTCTTTTCTCCCCAGGCAGCCGCAATGGCTGCGCACCCACGTGGGGAAAGAACAGAAGCTCAGACCTCGCTGAGACCAGCCAGGCTGGTGTCCAAGGGGCAAGCAGTGACGCCCGGTGACACGTAGCCATTCTAGAGAGACCCCAGTGGCGGCCCAGGAGAGTCAGGGTGGGCGCAGGGACACAAGGGAAACACACCCGAGGGGCAGGGAGTCCTGCAGGTGGCCGACTCCGGCGTCGTTGTGGGCTGGGAACCGCAGGCCAGGACCCACATTGCTGGGGCACGGGGCACACAGCGAGGTCTGGGTCGAGACCGTCCGGGCTTCCCTCGGCAGAAAAGGCAGGAACCAGAGGGGACTTGCAGCAGCCTCGCCGGTTTCTGTTAACGCTGCACTTCGGGTCACACGCTCTGCGGCCGAGCGGCTGGGGGTCACCTGGACCGTCCGTGCCTCGGCACCGTCCCCACACCGCTCAGGGATGCCGCCGCTGTTACTCCTTACACGGAGCTCGAAGGCTCACTTGCACGTGCGTTCACGTATTTTCACACTCGGGCCTCCCTCGGTAACTTCCACTTGGGCTTCTGTGGAGTCTGGAAGTGGGTTAGCTGGTGCACGTTGGGTGGGTGGTCAGGCCGCTTTCTACACGCTGAGTTTTGCTGACGTCGGCTGAGGGACTGGGCGAATCAGTCTCATTGCAGGGTCCCTGCGCTCACCCCATCAGCGAGGTCGAGAACACCGAGGACACCGTGACCCACCCCACAGAGCTGACGCAGACTCCGAGACACGGCGCCCCCCAGCCCCCCCCCGGGGGGGCAGCACACCACCTGCAGCACAGGTGTCCGCACATACTCCTGGCCAGGAAAATTCACTCGACACGACACATTTATTGAAAATATTCTTGCCTTCTTCTGATTTTTGGAGTTTTTAAAGGCCTTTTCTCCCAGAAAGCAAGGGAATGTTTGCACAGAAATTCAAATCAACATAAATAAAAACTATTACACTCATAAAATTTGCAAATTTATTGGGGAGAAAGACATGCGTTTTCACAGAAATTAATGGGCTAATTTTTCAACGAAGTACTTTGAATAAGTACAAACCTCTTGAATATTTATGAAAACCTCGCTTAACTTTTTTATGCCTCCCGTTATTAAACTATACATTAAATATTATAAGAACTCAATGATAATTTATATAAATGGATGCTTTGCAGTTCAGAAATATTTTTAAGTTACACAAGACACAAGTTATACAATATTAGAAAACAAGACATTCAAAATTAACATCATAAAATATAACAAGATAGTCGAAATATGGTAAACAAGCGCTTCTATGTCTTACAGTAATATCTCTGTAAGCAGCTGAAGGGGAGAAAAAAACAGGCTGTTTCTTTGCATGTGTTTCCATTGTAGATTCGATGAAAATAAAAATTCGAGAGCGGTGTCTTCGTCTCATGTGGCAGATGTTTTGAATGATCAGAAGAGCCTTTGAAAGGGATTTTCACACTGAAGCCCGAGGACAAATGGATTCCAAGAAGAAGACATGAACTGCATGCCCCGGAAGATTCTAGAAAAATGGGAGCCACTCGGTTCTGTGCTCGAGCCCCACAGCCCCGATGACGGACTGGTTGGTTCTTCGGGGACCGCGGGCTGCTCCGGTACCACTCGGAAGACACATTCACCTTCCTAGTTTGCTGAGGTCGCTTATTTCTTCCGGTTTGTGATGTCTGCTTCTTGGACACGTTGTGCAAGGTGGGCCGGCTGCCGGATTTGTGTACCTGCGTCTTGACACACGGCGTGGGGGTGGATTCGACGGGGAACTATTCGGCGACACGGCCCATGAGGGTGCCTGACACAAGGGCTCCGAGTGCAGACGATTCATCCCTGTTACTCTGCCCTTCTTGGGGTATTTTAAAGAGGCCCCCACAATAGCTCAGTTCCCTTCACCCTCGGCTCGAGTCTGTGTTTTCCTGCTGCTCCCGCACAAGGTAACTAACCATGCAGCCCACTCTCTGCGCTTATTCACTCAAATACATTTTTTATACAAAAAAACCCCACCCAAACTCCAGAGCCAAACCAGCTTCCAAAAAGCATCGCGCGTTACTTTCCAAAATCAACTCTGCGGCGCCCGACTCTCCTCTCCTGGCCGCCGGGTCGCGGCAGCCACGGAACGAGGGCCGTCTTTTCAGGTGCTGAGTCCCAACTGTCATTTGCGATCCCTCCTCTCACAGGGGGCGTCACCAAGCCGGACCAGCCGCCGCGCTGGCTGCCGGGCCGGAAGCTCACGCACAGGCCTGAGCTTCATTCACGCCCGTTCCGCCCTCGGGCACGGGCCGGGCCGGGGCGGTTCCCAGGACCTCGGGAAGGGCTCTTGTGGCTGACGCTGAGGAAAAGCCCGGGAAACACCCCGAGCCAGCCACCGCGCACGTCGGGGTGCTGTGTCGGGAGGCCTGGAGCCGAGTGGAAGGTGCTGTGTCGGGAGGCCTGGAGCCGAGTGGAAGGTGCTGTGTCGGGAGGCCTGGAGCCGAGTGGAAGGTGCTGTGTCGGGAGGCCTGGAGCCGAGTGGAAGGAGGCCGGCACCGTCCCCTGAACAGGCGAAGCGCTGGGAAGGTGACGATGGCTCAGTTTACCCCGCAGCTCCGACACCTGCTTCTGCCGGAGTTTCAGGCTTTCTCAGACGTGTTGGGGGGACACTGGTCGATAAGACTGTGCGGGTCCCCAGCGTTGGCAGGAGACATCACGGGTGCGTTGCATCGTGTGCCCGCCCTCCCCCCGTAGGCCGTCCACGTCTGTGAATGTGGTCTTTCTCTCGTTCGCTGCTCTCTGTTTCCGTGCCGCAGGGGAGTGGAATCAGGTGGTTTGGACTCTCTCCACCTGACTTACCTTTAGCATAATATTCTTGTTTTATATTTTGCTTCCATATCATCTGGTAACCAAAACAGCATGACGAGGCTTTGAACCAAGCGGCCTGACTCACACCGCGTTAGTAGCTCCTTCCCCCGTGTCAGCGGGGCCTGCAGGGCTGAGCTTAGGCCTTTGCTTCCCTCGGCGGCGAGAACCCCCGTAGGGGCCCAGCGGGGGGTCCGCAGCGTGGAGTCCCCACCTGCATCCTCCTCCTCTGTGAAGTCCGTCCCACCACCTCCCTCTCTCTTACACACACACACACACACACACACACACACACACACGGTCGCCCTGCGGTGACAGCCCTTTCCCTGGAAGCTCAGTGCCGTCCCCCAGCGGCCTGCGCTAACCCCTCCCACTCATCCTCCTGACGACGTCCCAGCTCGGGGCAGGAGGGCTGCGGGGGTGCCCAG
This sequence comes from Anoura caudifer, assembly GCA_004027475.1. Lineage (NCBI taxonomy): Eukaryota > Metazoa > Chordata > Mammalia > Chiroptera > Phyllostomidae > Anoura > Anoura caudifer. The sequence continues at coordinate 25,110 of PVKU01013805.1, forward strand.
GGCGGCGCTCCCCGAGGTCCTGGCCGGGTCCACGCCAGCGAGCGGCCCCGCAGTCCGGTGCTTTCCCACGACAGCAGCGTGCAGCGCACCTTCACCGGGAAAGCTTACCTGTTACTACTCTGTAAACTGTCTCTGCCGTGTCTTCAGGTAAACATCACCAACTGAAGGAGAAGCCCGTGTCTCCTGTGTGCTGAACTCTCCCTGGGGGGGAGGTGCTACCCAGTGGTTTCTCGCGTGCCTCACGCTCTGAGAACAAAATCAGCAGGCGGGAAGAAGATAAACTGGCAGAGAGCACGGACCGTGACGGCTGTGCCGAGGAGCACCCCGCGAGGAGAAAGCCCGGGGGTTAACCAGCATCTCTCTTGAAGAGGGAGCGACCTCAGGCTTCCCATCGATACCAACCACTTTGACTCATTCGTGTCTTGTTTACTGTATTCGCAGACTTCATTGTTTGCAAGACACTCACACCAACTCTGTGGCGTCTTCCAAGTCTCAAGACGAGACAGAGCATTTGGCACAAAGCCTAAAAGAGCACGTCCGAGCGGCAGGAAGGCCGTGACTTGCCCGTAACGGGCAGGGGGTCCTTGGGAGGCAGGTTCCGAGGCCGGTCTCCCGCACAGAGAGCCTGTCGTGGTGAATTCCGCCCTTTCGAGCCCCCTGAACTGCAGGTGGTCCCGAGTCAGTCTCGTGCTTGGCTAATAACCAAACGCCGTCCGTCAAAGGAGACCCGTGTCCCTGGGGAGGCTGTGTGCCCTGGGGGAGCGAAGCTGCCACTCGGCTCCTAATGGCAGGGGGAGAGATCCTGGAAGTCAGAAGGATGACAGCACCTCTCACCCCTTCTTCGTAAGTGACAGTTTTATGAAGATGAGGGACTCTGGTTAACGTGCGCTTTGACTCAGAATTAGACATCGTTACGGATGGCCTGACTTACGTCTCCCAATGGAGTGAGGCCCTTTCTTACCTACCAAGGTATCTCTAGCATCGGACCTGGGGCCTGGTATTCACAGGGGCTCGGTAAGATTTTTAGAATTTATTAAAATTCCGGATAAATGGTATTTCCCTTATCTGGCTCAAGCACAGAGGAGAGAATGGAATCTATTCTCCAAGAGTTTAAAACAAGTCCACAGGCTGGTGGCCATCAGGGCCGACGGGGCGTTCCCGAGGCAGACGGAGGGCCGTGAGGAGGGGCAGGGCTCGAGTCTGAGGAAGGGTGTGAGGGCATGGCTGGGGCGAGGGGGCCGCTAGACCTCAGCAGCCAGGCGGGACCAGGGGAACGTGAGACTCTCGCCTTGTACAGCGCAGGGGTCAGGTCGGCCAGGAACCCCAGAACTTCCTCAGTTGTTCTGTCTGACACTGAGCCCAGGCTGGCGGCCCCCC
>PVKU01013806.1:0-26573 GCA_004027475.1 Anoura caudifer
CTTTCTATTAATTCCCACTTTGAGTCATAACCCCCCAAACAAAATTTCCTATTCACTTTTTACCCAAATGTCTTTGTGCCTTCTTGTTTTTATGAGTTTGATTATGACATTCTCTCTTTATATGCTTTTTTTCTCTTTGCTAACTAAACTATGGGGTCTAAATCAAATTTAATATCTTATCTGATCACTTCTTTCATGACGTAGCCCAGCTTTCTTCCTTGGCACATTATTCATAGTGCTTATTTGGTATCTATCTTATAATGCATTGTTTCATACTTATATAAGCATGTATCTCATATACCCACACTAAATTATAAGTTCTTTGAGCTTACAGTGTCCTAGCAAAGTGCCTGGGACAGGGTAGGACTTTAAGACATATATATTAAATACAGGGTTTGGCACAAATAACACCCCTTTTTATTACAAAATCTTTTATTATAAAATTGTAAGCATATAATTCTGTAACCTAACAATATCACACTCAAGCACACCATATAACATTTTAGTTGAAATGTTCAAATTAAAACTATAAATTATTACACTCATATTATTGCCCTACCAAACACATTCAAGCAGGTTTACTTCTGCCAGACCATGTAAATTAAATAATTTACTAAAAGTAAATGATGTGGTTTTGATATAGAATATTCCCTTCAATAAGATACAACCTTTTTTAAAGATTTTATTTATTTATTTTTAAAAAGAGGGGAAGGGAGGGAGAAAGAGAGGGAGAGAAACATTAATGTGTGGTTGCCTCTTGAGCACCCCCTACTGGGAACCTGGCTCACAACCCAGGCATGTGCCCTGACTGGGAATCAAATTAGTGATCCTTTGGTTCACAGGCCAGCATTCAATCCGCTGAGACACACCAGCCAGAGCAAGATTTCACTTTTATGCAAAATTTATCTAGCCAAGTAACTCACCTGTCATTTATTTATTTATTTATTTATTTATTTATTTATTTATTTATTTTTAGAGAGAGGGGAAGAGAAGGAGAAATACAGGGGGAGAGACAGATCTATGTGTGGTGGCCTCTTAAATACACCCTACTAGGGACCTGGCCTGCGACTCAGGCATGTGCCCTAGACTAGGAATTGAACCAGCAACCCTTTGGTTCACAGGCCCATGCTCAATCCACTGAGCTACGCCAGCGAGGTCAACTGTTCAATTTTTACCAAAGAACTAATTTAATGCCATGTGATCTTGCCGTCCTAAGATTTTCAGGAAATTTGTAAAGAATTTGATCTGATAATTTATACAGATTTGAGAGAGTTCTCAGAGAGAGACAGATATAAAATTCCCTTAGTTTGAGTGTTTCCCAGAAGCAAATAGCCACACTAATACAAGGATATCCTTAAATGCCTACATGCCTACAACCTTTGTGGATGTTTAATTAGTTTTCTCAGGGCATGGGGCTACAAACATGAGGTCTTATTGAGGTCTGTTTGATTTATAAGCAACAATAATAGTAGGTTGATACTTGTGTTCATATACCAACCCTCTGGCATTCCTTCTTAAGAGCTATCCTCCTAGGCAGAACTACACATTTCCAATACCAGTTACATGAACAGGTTTTTGTCAGAAGCCACAATTCCATGAATTTCTATGGAACCAACACTAATCAATCTTTTTAAATGGTGTAACCTCATTGAAATATACAAATTACAAAAGCACATGAGGCCAAAGTAACCTAGATGAATTTCAAATCATGAACTAGAGATAATATTGTTGTAGGAATTAGCAACACATCAGAATATCTGGTGCCTAGACATCATCTCCTTAGCCCAGTACTGTCCTTCAATTTCTCACAAGGGTATTCCTCTTCCCTAGAAGAAAAGAAAATGAATGAGTACTTCACAAACAAGATGAGCCTGCAATCAATACAGCTTGAAAGTGAAACTTCTGGCCAAGAGGGAGGCATAGGTGGACACACTGTGCCTCCTCATGCAAACAAAAGAAATACAACAACAAATTTAAAAACAAAATACAACCAGAACTGACAGAAAATCAAACAGTATGGAAGTTGGAAAACCAAGGAGTTAAAGAAGAAACATTCATCCAGACCAGTAGGAGAGACAGGCAGCTAGGCAGAGAGGACTCCCAGCAAGGTGGTGGCTGGAGGACTGGGGCCAGCAAAGCAGTGGCTAGTGGACCAAGTAGTCCCACATTCGCATGCAGATAAACCAGAAGGAACAACAAGGGAGCAAGACAGACTGTGCAACCTAGGGTTCCAGTGAGGGGAAATAAAGCCTCAAAGCCTCTTACTGAAAACACATGTGGGGGTTGTGACGGCAGTGGGAGAAACTCCCAGCCTCACAGGAGAGTTCATTGGAGAGAGCCACAGAGTCTTAGAACATACACAAACCCAGCCACTCGGGGATATGAACCGGAAGGGCCCAATTTGATTGTGGTTAGCAGGGGAAGTGACTGAAAACCAGCAGACAGCGGAGCAAGCCACATGTCCCTCTTGGACCCCTCCCCTATATACAGCATCACAAAGCAACAACGTGGGTTGCCCCACCCTGGCAAATACCTAAGGCTCTGCCCCTTACTACATAACAGGCATGCTGAGACAAAAAAAAAAAAAAAAAAAAAAAAAAAAAAAAAAAAAAAAAAAAAAAAAAAAAAAAAAAAAAAAAAAAAAAAAAAAAAAAAAAAAAAAAAAAAAAAAAAAAAAAAAAAAAAAAAAAAAAAAAAACAATAACCCAAATGAAAGAACAGATCAAAGCCCCAGAAAAAATACAACTAAGTGACGAAGAGATAGCCAACCTATCAGATGCACAGTTCAAAACACAGGTAATCAGGATACTCACAGAATTGGTTGAGTATGGTTGCAAATTAGAGGAAAAATGAAGACTATGAATAGCGAAATAAAGGAAAATGTACAGGGAACCAACAGTAATGGGAAGGAAACTGGGACTCAAATCAATGGTTTGGAGCAGAAGGAATAAAGAAACATTCAACCAGAAAAGAATGAAGAAACAAGAATTCAAAAAACTGAAAAGAGGCTTAGGAACCTCCAGGATGTCTTTATATATTCCAACATCTGAATCATAGGGGTACCAGAAGGAGAAGAGGAGGACCAAGAAGTTGAAAACTTATTTGAACAAATAATCAAGGAGAACTTCCTCAATCTGGTAAAGGAAATAGACTTCCAGGAAATCCAGGAAGCTCAGAGAGTCCCAAAGAAGCTGGGCCCAGGGAGAAACATAATAAGGCACATTGTAATTATATTAGCCAAGATTAAAGATAAGGAGAGAATCTTAAAAGCAGCAAGAGAAAAGGAGACAGTTACCTACAAAGGGGCACCCATAAGACTGTCAACTGATTTTTCAAAAGAAACGTGACAGGCAAGAAGGGCCTGGAAAGAAGTATTCCAAGTCATGAAAGGCAAAGACCTACATCCAAGATTTCTCTAAGCAGCAAAGCTATTATTTAGAATGCAAGGGCAGATAAATTGCTTCCCAGATAAGGTCAAGTTAAAGGAGTTCATCATCACCAAGCCCTTATTATATGACATGTTAAAGGGACTTATCTAAGAAAAAGAAGATAAAAATATAAACAGTAAAATGACAACAAACTCACAGTTATTTACAATCAAACCTAAACAAAACAAACTAAGCAAACAATAGAACAGGAACAGAATCACAGAAATGGAGAACACATGGAGGGTTATCAGTGGGGGAGTGGGAGGAGGAAAGAGGGGGAAGAGGTACAGAGAATAAGTAGCATAAGTGCTAGGCAGAAAATAGACAAGGGGAGGTTAAGAATAGTATAGAAAATGGAGAAGTCAAAGAATTTATATGTATGACCCATAGACATGAACTAAAAGGGGAGAATGCAGGTGGGAGAGGGTGTTCAGGGAAGAGAGGAATAAGGGGGGAAATGGGACAACTGTAACAGCGTAATCAATAAAATATATTAAAAAAGAAAGTTCGGAAGTGAGACTACTTTTAAAATTGGAGTAGTATCCAATTAAATTTTGAACAGTGGAAAAAAATCACCTCACTGCACTTAGGACCAGAATTTATTAAGTGTTTAGTTTATTTGTTTGGAAGCTTCATAAGGAAGTGATGCTACAATTTAGTATTAACTAATATTACTGATAAAATTTTCAGATAGACATTGGAAAACCCAAGCAAATAAGTTTCTACATAAAAGCTTATGGGAGGTTCTGGCCAAGATGGAGGCATAGGTAGAAAGGCTTCACTTCCTTGCACAACCAAAAGGATAACAACCAATCTAAAAACAATAAACAACAAGAAGTGCCGGACAATCAAACTGCACAGAACTCTGACAACCAAGGTGTTAAAGAAACATTTACCCAGACCAACAGTGCCACAACACAGCAAAGACGGTTGCCTCACCCAGGTGAATACCTAAGACCCAGTCCCCTTACAACATAACAGGTGCACTGAGACAAAGAATTATGGCCCAAATGAAAGAACAGAGAAAAACTAAAAAGAGAGAGAGAGATAAGCAAGGAGGAGATAGACAACCTCTTTGATGCAGAATTCAAAACACTGGTAATCAGGATGCTCACAGAACAGATTGAGCTCAGTTGCAAAATGAAGGAACAAATGAAGGCTACCCAAGGTGAAATAAAGCAAAATATACAGAGAACCAAAGTGAAGGGAAGGAAACCAGGACTCACATCAATGATTGGAAACAAAAGGGAGAAATAAAGATTCAACTGGAACAGAACAATGAAACAAGAATTCAAAAAACTAAGGAGAGGCTTCAGAACCTCCAGGACATCTTTAAACATTCCAACATCTGAATCATAGAGATGCTAGAAGGAGAACAATAGCAAGAATTTGAAAACTTATTTGAAGAAATAATGAAGGAAAACTTCCCCAATCTGGTGAAGGAAAGTCTTCCAGGAAGTCCAGGAGGCCCAGAGAGTCCCAAAGAAGTTGGACCCAAAGAGGGACACACCAAGGCACATCATCATTAAGTTACCCAAGATTAAAGATAGAGAGAGAATCTTAAAAGCAGCAAGAGGAAAGGAGAGAGATACCTACAAAGGAGTGCCCATAAGACTCTCAGCTAACATGTCAAAAGAAATCTTACAAGCAAGAAGTGGCTGGAAAGAATATTTGAAGTCATGAAAGGCAAGGACCTACATCCAGGATGACTCTACCCAGCAAAGCTATTATTTAGAATGGAAGGGCAGATAAATTTTTTCCCAGATAAGGTCAAGTTAAAGGAGTTCATCATCACCAAGTCCTTATTATATGAAATGTTAAAGGGACTTATCTAAGAAATAGAAGATCAAAAACTATAAACAGTAAAATGACAACAAGCTCAGAACTATCAACTGAACCTAAAAAAAATGAAAACAAAAATTAAGCAAACAACTAAAACAGTAACAAAATCAGAGAAATGGATACCATAAAAAGGTTTTCAGTGGGGAGGGGGAGAGGAAGAATGGGGTGGGAAAGATACAGGGAATAAGCATAATTAGTAGACATAAAATAGATGAGGAGAGTTTAAGGATGGCATAGGAAACAGAGAAGTCAAAGAACTTATATGTACAACCCATGGACATGAACTAAGGGGAGGAATGCTGGAGGGCTGGGTGGTGCAGGGCGGAGGGGATGTAAAGGGGGAAAAGTTGAGAAAACTTGAATAGCATAATAAAACATACTTAATTTTTTTTAAAAAGCTCATGGGAGAAGGATAATTTCCTAAACATAGTTGATTAATCACATATATGTCCTTTTTCCTCTGAAACCCCAAATGTAATACAGTAAACAAATTTTCAAAATAGATAAACTCACAAGAACAGGAAAAAAAGAAACAGTAGACTAGACATCCTAATGAAATTTTTCGGGCTGAAAGTAGATGGAAAGGAGGTAATTAATTTAGGAAAACTTTACAATCTAAAAACTTACATAGGGAGATGACATTCCTTAGAGAAAAATCAGTTTTCCCTGCAGAACAAAGGAAATGTCATGTTTTGGAGACAGAATTTACCACAGACAGTGGGGATGATGTACATATATTACAGGAAACGGTGAAATTGATTAAAAGTCTATCTCCTGAGAAATTGGACCTCCAGGTCTCAAACCTATACTTTGAGCAGCCAAGTCACTACCCTCACCACCAAAACAACACAAGAGGTTTACTCATTAAAGGTAATGAACATGAGAAGCTTAGAGTGTTGTAACACTAGACGTCATGGAAGATGAACATGAGGTTTAAAGGTGAAACCAGGGAGATTAAATAAAAGTCTACCTGCTTATTTAATAAGTGAAATCAGAGTACAAAAGCTGACATTAATCTCCCAAAAGTGGTTGAGTAGATCTCTAAAGAAGGAAACAAGCAAAAATAATCTTATCGTATCCATCAGCTCTATCTCCTAATCACCATTCAAATCACAGTTTAATTGACCACCACCTACCCAACTAGACATCTGTTACTAGGCAACCTTACCATTAGGTATGAATTTACTCTTGTAGTCATTCTTTAAATGATAAAGGTAATAGTTGAAGAAAGATAAAGTTCATAGGCTTAACCTAGATTCTATTCCTGACTCTACCTTTACATAGATGCATGAGAGAGAGCAATTTAACCTCCCTGGGCCTCAGTACTCACATATAAAATGGGAATGATAATTATAGTATCATTCATAACACTGTAGTAAGATAAAAGATTTATGAGTGTTTATCACATAGTCAAGACACTCTAATATAAGCTATGTACATGATTATCAGCACATTTGAAAAAATTTATTAGCATTTATTTCAAAATGGTGTGCCAATCCACAAATCAAATTTACTGTACATCTTGCTACCTTTTAGGCTTGGCCTTTGACTATAAAGGCCACAACTCCCTTCTGAAAAGAACTGCTGCCTCTAGCCACCCACCAGACCATGTGAAATCCCTCTCCTTTCACTACTACCACCATCTTAACCATGGCTGATTGGACCAGGTGGACACTTGGTCCAAAGCAAAGCAATTCAATGATTTTCCATAATTTAATCAAAGTTTTTCCTGTCAAGAATTGAAACTAAGAGACACAAAAACTATAGTTTTTAATGTGCATTTGACCTATAACTTTAGGCTGACAAAAATCTCATAGTACAATCTGGGGACTGGGTGGCAGAGAGGGAAGGACAAACAGGGATGAAAAATATAATTTAGACCTGTTTCCATTATCTATTTGCCACAGTATTTCTGCCTAATAAACGACCAGAAAACATTAGTAACACACAACAGTATATATCTAATTTTGCTCTTGAGTCTCAGTGTAGGCTAGGCAGTTATTTTTATCTGACCTAGGTCAACTTGTGTGTTGGCTAGATAGCTTTGCTAATATTAGCTGGACTTTCTCACATACTTAGAGCTTCAGCTGAGACAACTGAGCTGAGTTGGCCCTGATCTATGTGTATAATTGTCCCACAGGTTCACCTGGGCATGTTCTCATGACAAAATCATAGGAATAAGAGAGGAAATGTGTAAACACTTTTCAAGTCTCTGTTTACATCATGTATGTTAATATCCCATTGGCCAAAGTAAATCAAATGGCCAAGCCCAGATTCACAGTGGGGTAGGGAGGGGCTTCTACATTAAGGGCACGGTATGAGAAGAAGACTAATAATTAGAGCATAATGCAGCCAATCTTCCACAGTCCCTTAGAAAAAGAGATTGGTTTGGGCTTAACAATCTTCCCAACTCCACTTCCCAGAAGTTGTGACTGTACTCTGGATTTTAAATATGTGACATTGGATACAATTTTCTTGTAACAAATCTTCCTTATCTGCACTTTGTTGAATGGATTTATTTCCTTTGCAAACAAAAGATCCCTTATTAAGAGTCCTAAATTTTGTGTAACTATTTAGGAACAACCAAATACATGATATGGTACAAAATGGCAAAAAGTTGGAATAAAATAAAAAAATCCCATTAATCAACCAAATCAAGTACTTGTATCATCAAGCACTGATAAACAGTTGTTTAAAGATAACCTTTTCCTTTTTTAATTTTTCTTTGCTTTGTTTTCCTCCCAATATGCTGGATTTCAGAAGAATTCAGTAATTTTATGGTAAAGCACCAAGACATGGCACATTTGACAATTTCTATGTGACTTTTTAAAATTTTTGCTGCCCTGCACAAACTCAGTACTGCTAGTTATCTGTTTCCAAGCTGCCTGTTTCAGCTTTAAGAGATATCTGGGAATATTTCACTTGCTTCAGAACTTCCATAAATATTCAATGAGACTGAGTGACCAGAATAGATCTGCACATTTTTCCTCTTTGCAGAACATGTAAAGAGTGGGGATACATTGTGCTGATTTCCAGCTTTGATTCAGAAAAATCTTGGCTCTCAGAGCCTTGAGCATCTGTAGCTCCCCACCCACCTGAGCTAATCTTGAATCATCTGCTAAGACACATCCAAAACTCTCAACACTCATATAGATTCACTAAAAGCTTTTCACATGGGCATTCTCACCATCAGCTCTTACTAATGTATCATTTAATAGAGACTGCTATAGGGCTTTTAAACACCCTCCACTGCTGTGAGTTATCTAAGTGTAATAAACTTTCTAAGGAGTCTAATTCTGGGAAAATTTTCATTATTACCATTAATGAGACAATCTCAAGTTAATTGGTTTGGGCTGTGTCCCTTCCTGAACCTAAGTCCCATTGGGTATCATAAGCCAACATGAAATTAGCCTAGCTGAGAAATTATATTTTCCATCAAATCTAGAGTTTTCTCACAAAAGAATTCAGATTCACTGATGGTTTTAGCTGTAATATCTGAAACTACAGCATCATGGAATGTTATAGATTCTTTCATTTTCTACTTGGTAGGCATCCCACTGATTTGATTGGTTACCCACAGCCTCAGTGACATATTTATGTGATAAAGAGGAAGCACAAGCTATACCGTGCAAGAGTGTATATTTTCATAAATGATCTATTGGCAATTATTTCAAGCCAATATGCAAATAGAGCCCTTTCCTTTAATTTACAGACTATTTATTTTAGTAACTTTGATCAAGAAGACAATAAAACATCTCTTCAGTTAAAGTTACAAGACTTTGAAAGAAGTGTTAATATTATTAATCAAGCCCTGTCATCACATATAAAATCTTTTGTCAAGATCAAAGATTGTACAAAAGAGGTGCAGAGATGAGGGAACACTGGAATCTTGTTTTTCTATTTTCATAGGGAAGAAAGGTAACAGAGTTCAAATCAACCATTTGGAAAAATCTTAGGATATCAAAGGTCCAAGAGTTTTATCAAAACTTTTCTGAGCAGCCTTTTTGTACTGCAATACTAGTGGAAGTGAAGCCCAAATACTTGGATGGTCTAACTGGCTTGCAGCAGATATCTGTGTCAGATACAATGATTGAAACTAACCTTTTTTTATTTTCTTAAAAGATTTTATTTATTTTTTTTAGACACAAGGGAAGGGAGGGAGATAAACATCAGTGTGTGTTTGCTTCTCGAATACCCCCTACTGCTGACCTGGCCCACAACCTAGGCATGTGCCCTTACTGGGAATCAAACATGTGACCTTCTGGTTCACATGTTGGCACTCAATCCACTGAGCCACACCAGCCAGGGCTGTAACCAACCTTTCTGTTGAGCAGTAGATTGGGGACAAATTGTAGGCAGTACTACCCGACTTAAAGTTTTTGGCTGAAGGAAAATCTTTATTTTGAAATGTACATGATTACTACATCAGCAAATAGCACTACTGATGCAAAATAGCTCTACTCAAAAGTAATCTTCAGTGGTTTCCAACACACTTCAGGATGTAGTCCTTATTAAACATATAAGGTCCTTCACAATCCTTCTCCTTCCTACTTTACAGCCTCATCTGATGCCATTCCCCCAAACTTCTTCCCAAATACTTGTCTCCTGACATGCTGACATACCTTCCAAACTTCAAACACACCAGGCACTTTAAGGCCTCTTTCTTCACACCTGCTCTTTCCCCTATTTTTCCCCTTTTCTCCACTCATCATTTAAGATTTAGCCTTGGGAAATCATCTCAGCATCACCAGGTATAGTCATTCTTCAGTCCTGTTTACCAAGCACAGTAGCAATTCCAACATATTCTAACACTGTGTTTGTATGTCACATACATTAGAGAACATACTATGTGAATTCAGCCATCATATGCACATACATATGTCCTTGGAACTGGAACACATTTCATAGGCATTTCACAGTCGTACAGGTTCAGCAAAATGCTTGGCAAAGAGTAAAGACTCAGAAAGATGGTGGAGTTTATGATATTTTTGGGTGAGTATGGATTTGCCCTCAGTACACAGAATCTCACATGGACCTCCCTGTGAGTGACTGATAACATTTTGGCCAATTGGTGTGTCTATATTAGGAGTAGACTATGGACAAACAAGGAAAAAAGGTATAGCTGACTGGTCCTGTTGGGGAAAAAAATCCTTGGCCATGACTTTAGACTTACACAGTAATCACATTAACCTATACCAAGGACAAATTTTTTCATTATGAGAACCTACTCAGATGCAAGCAAACTGTCACAATTCTCCCATCCCTAGGCTTTCTTTTTCCTGGGATACAAACCATGATTTTCATTAGTTTCCAATTTTTAGGGTTTTTTTTCTGAACTCCTTAATCCATCCCCCATTTATAGTTATTTAGGATGATTTGGCAGATACAAACTCTTTGCCATGACTCAACTGGCATTTTAAATTATTTTAATTTCAAGAGAGGCAGCAGTGACACAACCATTTTTAACCACTAACTACATAGAAACTTCCATACTTAGGCAAATCCATTCTTGCAAATAGAATTCAGCTCATGATGAACTGAATCACCAACCACATGTCAAACCAAAGAGACAGTTATTTCTACCACATTGCACTAATATTGCAAAAAAATATTTCTCAGGTAACTTAGAAAGCTCTACTATTGTTAAAGGAAAAAAACCTAAATCACCATTCAGCCAAATGATGGTAAGAAACAAATTATGATGAACCTGTAGTTGTGATGATTGCCTCTTCCTCAAAAGATCATTCTATTGATAGAACCAGTGAACAGACCTTGGAGAGCAAAGGGCAGCTCTGAGCTTCCTTAGGTCTTGCTTAAAACATTAAGCTCCAGAGAAGTCAAGAGATACCAGGAACTAATCACAAAAACCACTGGACTATAATATGATTGATTATACTGTCCACAACTGAAATAGAAATAACCTCTCATTCCTACCCCCAACTCCATGAAGAATTAACTTCATTAATTGATTCACATTTAGAAAATATGTAAAAACGATCTTTCTTATTTTTTTCTTTTTTCTTTTCTACTATATCCCTCCACCCCAATAAAATTACCTTTTACAGAATGTGTTAGGCATACATTGATCCAAAATGAACAATTGCACACAGTCACACACATGTGCGTGCACACACCTCTCACAAGAGGAAAAGGATTTCTCATTCCAGAAGCTTAAATACAGAAACCAAAAGCAAAATGCCATGACCTACTGAATTAGAAAAATTGACCTCCTCCTTTCCCTGTATGTAGAAATTCATTTAAAAACATAATTGAAAATACAAACACTGGTTAACAATGTTTATTTTATAGAGTAGAATGTGATTGGGGGGTTGAAGTTAGGCTTTCACCTTTTACTTTATATTTTTCTGTAGTCTTTCATTATTTTATAATAATTATGCATATAGATATTATTTGTACAATAAAAAGGAAAATAGTAAAAGTGAGAAAAATTATGGCTTAAGCTACTGATATCTGTGTCACATATATTAGAGATAAATTGTGCTAAAATTCCCCCTCTTTATTCAAAATTTTGCATACCTGTAACTCTGCTAGGACTCATTATTTGATGCAAGAAATTCCCTTTATTCATCCCATTAGACACTCACTACTATGGATGAATATGAAGCCACTCTCCTCATATACATTCTAACATACAGGAACATGTGCATGTGCATACAACCCCACACACACCCGTCTTCTCACCATCGCCTTTAAGCCACTTATCAAAAATCATCAGTGTCTTAGAAAGTCCAGAACACCATGAAAAACCAATGTCATCACCACAACCAATCAAATATTTGCATTAGAACATAGGAATTAGCCAGTTAGAATGTGCGAATCTATATCAAAACCCAAGTCTCACTGTTTTATGTGTTCTGTTTTTGTGTTTGTTTTAACTCATTTTTCAAACTAGATTTTCCTGCTTTTTTATAATTACATTCTCCTTCTGAAAAATATATATATATAAATATATAGGTATAGAAAGATAATACATACATATGCACAAACATAAATGTGAAAAGTAAAAAGAGCAAAATCTAGAAATCAATGAACCTTGAGATTCTAGAATTCATAAAAAGTCTAAAACACTGTTTCCATGTACAAACATGGGGCACAATAAGTATATCTTTAAGAGGCTTAGTTTTACATTTCAGAAGTATTCAGAAAGATGCATTTGATGTTACACACTTACCATCTTCAGCAACACAGTAGCAGTTTTCATATTTCAATCTTGCAGATTCTTATGTCTAACTATTCACACTGGGAAAAACTTCCTGGGTTATAAAATCATAACTCCCTTCAAAGACTGTTGTTTCTTTTCCTAAATTACATTAAAAAGAAACTCCCAGTACAAAGAACATTTCAGAGTGCTCTTTGAAATAGTGAGTAACGATGATTGCAATATTACTGGGAAGTATGCAAAATGAAACAGGGTCTGGGAAGGCTGGTGTGGTCTCATGTATTTCAACAAGACTTGAGAACTGTTCAAGATTAAATTTTGGTCACCTCAACTCCAAATAACACACACACACACATACACATTCATACAAGTAAGTTGGCATATTTACTGCATATTATATTCTTTCATCTAGAGATGAGAAAGGAGAGTGAACTATAACTGAATACCCAGAAATAACAGAATAAGTAATTAAATGAGGAAATCTAGTCAACAAGTCTTTATTATAGGCTTCTGAAAGGATTGGCAATAGAGGGTAAAGTAGAAAAGTATTTGAAAATGAGCTTATTCTCAAGAAACTTCCATCTAGATACAGAGGAAAGAATAATTTATATAAATAATATAGAGCAGTTAATTGTTTGAATTAATTTAGCCTCTCATACAAATTCATATTCCTTGGCCCACCACCAACATACTGATTTAAAATCTCTGTTCAGCCCTGGCTGGTGTGGTTCAGTGTGTTGAGCACTGGCCTGTGAATCAAAGGGTCACTGGTTCAATTTCCAGTCAGGGCACATGCCTGGGTTGAGGGCCAGGTCCCCAGTTGGGGGAGCATGGTAGGCAACCACATGTTGATGTTTCTCTCCCTCTCTTTATCCCTCCCTTCCTCTCTGTCTAAAAATAAATAAATAAAATCTTTTTTAAAAATCTCTGTTCATAGAGAATTATATATTTTAACAAACTTCTCCAGTAATTCTGATAATTAAACCATTTGGGGGACCACTAAAGGAAAGAAATGGTAGATAATTGGAGGAGAGAGAGAATCAAAATGCTCTAGGAAATTAGAGGATAATAGGATCCATGAGGCAGGAGTAATCAGGAAACTCTTCTCAGAGAAGCGGCAACATGAACAATGAGCAAGATTTGAATTGGCAAAGAGGAAAAGGGATGGCATTTGAAGATGGATGATGCAACATGACCAAAAGAATGGATGTGACAATAAACAACATCAGAGTACAGAAATAAACCAGCACTTGTAGAGGGACAACTATTAAGAGAGTGAGAGAAGGTTGGTCCTATAAGAGGAGATTAGGATACTGAAACCAGCATGCCAATGATTCCTAGAGCAAAAATTATTCTCTGAGCACCACAATTGTGGTAGTCTTTGCAGCCAGACATTCCTTTGATTGCAGGAAAAGCAATGAGATATGGGATAGGCAAAGAACACAGGAATAAATAGCAAATGCAGCATCTTATTTGGGGATAAAAAGTTGCCTCAGACTCCACAGTAACTCTTCAAAACCATCAGGTGATAGTTTCAAACGTTTTAATGGTTTCCTATTACCCATAGGGTGAAGCCCAAACTTTCAAACATAGTTTACAAGGTGCTTTATGATATTCCTCTGCTTATTTCTTTCATCATGTATGTTACCACTCTCTTCAATGCAGTCTATGCCCCAGTCTTACTTACTGAACTACTTTCTGAACCTATCCAGGCTATTCACTTCTACTCTCTGCCTTTCTTCTGCCTATCTATTCCCTATCCTACCAACTTGCTTAACTAATTTTCACTTACCTTCAAACTTCATCTTAAAATTGATCTTCTCCAGTAAGAATTCCCTGAACCTTAGATTCTGTATCATAGTAGTTACCACATTTTACATAATGGCCATCTATTTGTATGTCTTTTCTGTTACAAAGTTCTGACATCGATTACATTTCCTTCACCATTGCAGCTATAGTGCTTTGAAGAGTGGATAACACATATTATGTTTCAAATAAACATCTATTGAGTAAACTGGTGGATTTTTGAAATTCATCAAATGATTAAATAAATTGACTAATAGATAATCACATGCATCACTGGGGCCAAACAACTCATATATGACCCTCAAGCTGGATTAGACTGACAAAATCAAAATTTCAGGCATTCCACAATTAGAAGAAGAAACCTAAGCAAGAATTCTTTTCATTTGCTCTTCTCCCCAGCATCATAAAAGTGATTCAGAACTTTCATTTTCCCCTTTATTATATTAGTGGTTAATGAAGAGATGGATCAAAATAGAATAAAATCATGCATGGACATTAAGGCAGTAAATAAAGCTCAATGTATGATTAACAGATCTCCACTACCTAGCCCAACACACCAATTTTCTCCCTCAGATATTATTAACCAGTCAGATGCTATTGTCACACCTTCTACACAAAAGGCTATAATATAAGGGAAGACAACTCTCCTGTAAGACCTGATGTTTTATACTCAGATATTACAACATTACAACTCTGGTTCTTCTAATGGGGTTTCAGTCTTTGGCCAAATCAAGCTCAGTTGCCTCCCATTTGATATAAAGTGCTACTGAGACAATCCACAATTAATATTGCTTATCAGTTTTAGCCACCTATGAAAGATTCAGTGCCTTCTAACATCAAATGCGGAAACATAGATTATCACATATGTGCCTTGGTTAAATTAAGGCAATATATAAAATAGTCCAGTTCATTCCAAAGATCAAAAAGTGAACGGCTATTTACTCACAAAATGTTTAAAAAGAAGCAGAAAATATACTATATTCATTGTTTTTCAAACAGATTTATAATAGGATGCTTATATAGTGAATATCCCTAGTGCTTTGCAAATGGCATATTTACAAATGTCCTATTAAATTCAATTTCTTGGTAATATTGTTCAGGATGTTAGAAAGAGCATAAGCTTCAAAGATGAGTGGTTTAAATTCTCACTCTTGCCCTGGCTGGTGTAGCTCAGTGGATTGAGCGTGGGCCTGCGAACCAAAGGGTCGCTGTTCAATTCCCAGTCAGGGCACATGCCTGGGTTTCAGGCCAGTTCCCAGCAGGGGACGCATGAGGGGCAACCACACATTGATATTTCTCTCCCTCTCTCCCTCTCTTCCCCTCTAAAGATAAAATAAATAAAATCTTTTAAAAAAATTCTCACTCTTTCACTTTCCACTCAGCCACTTATATGTGTCCAAGCCTGAGGTTCAAAAAGGTTAAATAACTTACCTAATATCCTTATACGTAACATGAAAATAATACAAATGCCTCCTTCATTGCTGGGATAATTACATGGGATAATAAGTATTTGGTAAATATGAATCTCTTCATGTACCCTACCTTTTGTGACTGGCACTTTATATTAACTTTTATTAATTTATTTAATTATTTTTTCAGCACTATGGTATTGCAGAGTATGTATGCTTTGGCATCAGAAAGTCCTAGACTCAAACCCCAGTTCCTCTACCCACTGTTTCACATCAAACAAACTGTTTAATATTATTGAACTTTCACTTTCCTATCTACAAAATGGATTTAGCAA
Organism: Anoura caudifer; assembly: GCA_004027475.1. Lineage (NCBI taxonomy): Eukaryota > Metazoa > Chordata > Mammalia > Chiroptera > Phyllostomidae > Anoura > Anoura caudifer. The sequence continues at coordinate 16,001 of PVKU01013806.1, forward strand.
AAAACCTCCCTCCTGGAGGTTGTTAGGAAGAGTGAAGTAATATGTTAAAATACCTCTTTATCACTGTTTCTGGTACATTGAAAATCTTCAATAAATGGTATCTATTATTGTTTTTCTAACTACCACTATTATTTATTTCATAATGAGGCATACTTGTATTGGATTACAAGCAGAAGCCTCATCCAGATCAAAAAAAAAAAAAAAAAAAAGAGGAAGAAGAAAAAACCCTAAGGCTATTTTAAAAGCTGATTTGGGCCATGCTTATATTTATAAAAAGTCAACTTAGTAAAACCCATACGAAATAAGGGAAAAAAAAGAAAAATCCTGTTCATTTAACCCAACATTTGAGTGGCACAGACCAAAGGAGTTGCTAAAGAAATTATTCCGGTTTAACTCTTTGTGCTACTACAGTACGCAATATATTCTTAGCCTAGTGGTGACTCTACAATTCACTTGAACTAATTATTTGATGTTATTCTACCTACCTCTATGTAAGAATCCACGTTCATTTTTAGGGTTGCATATTTCAATGAAGAAAGTCAGCAGGGTGTATAAGAAAAAGCAATGCTCTGTGATGGTATAGAGGAAATGTCTGGACTGGATTGGCAGTCAGTATAGGTAACCTCTGACTCCCCTTCAGATTGCAATACTGTGAATCTTTAGAATCTCATTTACCGTGTGACCATGCCCAAGTAACTTCACCTCTCTGGGTCTAGGATTCTCCATCTGCAAAATGTGACAATTGGCTGTAATATTCTGTGCTTCTGCTTGAAAATTATAATCATTTTACAATAACCACAAGAACAGAAAAGCTGAGACTGCTACAATTATTACCCTTAGCAAAATCAACTCCAGATAAAGCTATGAAAAGAATTCTCTCATTTATCTTTTTTATTGTTCTTATCTTGTCCAGGGTCTGAGTAATTTGTTATAACATCACTGTAAAGTGATTACTAATATACTCACCAAAATTCAGAGAAGAATAAAATCAAATCAAAATCTCAATAAATGCCCCATACTCCAGAAAAGGAGTTTAATTTAATTTTAAAAACTCTTTTTAAGGAACCTATGCTGTTATTGCAGATGAGAATAGATAGCTTTGGAAACACTCTCAAACACCATACAATCAAACTCCTTCTGATAATCTAAGTGGGCAAGAACTGGAGATATACTTCATAAGGATGGTTTAGAGGAGAAAAATATCTATGGAAATATTTATATTAAATATGAACCAACCTCTTTGCCCAAGACAAAATAGGTACTAAACTTTTTAGTGTTTTCAGTGATATCCAGTAAAACTTTGATTAACCAAGACACTATAAATACAAACTTCAAATTTCTAGAATATTCTTGCTACCTTCTACTCTAAGGAAAATAGAGCCAGTTTTCAGAAACCAGTCAGACCTCAGAGGGTTACAACAGTTAATAATGGTGATGATCTGGGCTTCTTTAACCAGAGAAGATAATATATAGATAATGTTTCTACAGATAATGTTTACACCATTTACATAATGGGTATATTGGGCTTATATTATAATATTTTATAGATAATATTTATTGAATATTTTTTGTATCAGGCCCTGTGCTAAGTGTTTATTGAGGACCATCTTATTTAGGAGATTGCTAATGAGGGAACCCCATCAGAAACAAACAAAAATTCTTTAAACCCAGAGAGGTTAGCCAAGAGTGGTAGAGGTGGAACCATGAGGTTTAGATGTTCTGGTGGAAAGGATCACAGAAAACAGCTATTACAGCTGTGGCCTTAGACTTCCCCTGGCCACCACTAGGACAAGCTCCAGAGAGTGCTACAATAGCAACCCTTTGAGTTTGGTTATTGCAATTATCCCATGTAGTTTCTAGACCATCAGTCAGTCACTTGGACATAAAATTTATTCTTCTTGGACCTTGCAGTGACCCTTGGTTTCACAGTGTCTAATGCCAGACTGCTTTTGTCTTGCACTGAGCAAGAGAGAAAACTCAGAGACCAAACAAGAGGCTATTATAATAGTCAGGGTGAAAGAGATTTAAAATAGGGTGGGAGCAGTGAAGTGTAATATAAATGAGTATACTTGAGCTATATTTTGAGGATAATAAAATTGGCATGTCTTTCTCTGGGGTTTTATGTTCACAACAAATGCCTAATTGTTCCATCTGATTTGGCTGCTTCCTTTGTCAAACTAGTGTATTTGTTTCAACACACCACCCAAATTAAATCTTGGTTTAGAAACTAGATTTCTCACTTTATACTTTGGTAATATGTAGATAAATTTTAAAACTTAACAATTACATAAAAAGTGATGAAGAAAGGAGCATAAATATAAATAATAATTTAATCCAAAAGAGCAGAAAGGCTATAGTGTGCCTTTATCCAAAGCTGCCTTATGTAAAATATTAATATTCTCAAATGGAAATATTACCTAAGATATACATTGAGTGATGATGTTCCAATGGCAACTGGCCAAAAAATAAAAGAATTTTTTAACATCAGCACATTAAGATCTCTGAAAAAAGTTGTTTACTGCTGAGAGTATTGCTCAAAAAAGTTAGGAATAAAATCAATGAGGCATATGCCTCAGCATACATTTTTTAAATCAGTTTCTTACATGTATTAATTTTATTCCCATTGTTATATTTTCATTCCTGCTGGAATGGGTTTTACTTCCCTTTGTTTGAGCCCCCAAAGTACAGACACATATATAATCCAAATAATTAACAAATGCTTGGTCCACGCAGCCCACTGGCTATTTTGATAACTAAATGGTAACTCTAAGCCAAGGGACATCCAGAATAAAAGCAGAAAAGCCAAGCAATCATTTACATACTTGAACATGGTAGTGTTGAGAAGATTTGGATGCTTCACAATTTTTTCATTTTATTTTATCTTATATTTTGCTTATGCTATTACAGTTGTCTGAATTTTCCCCCTTAGCCCACCCCCCACTCCCATAGTCAACCTCTACACCATTGTCCATGTCCACAGGTCATTCACATATGTTCTTTCACTAGTCCCTTCACCTGTTGCAACCAGTACCAATCTCCCCCTTTCCCGCTTACAAGCTGTCAGTCTGTTCCATGTTTCTATGATTCTGGTTCTATTTTGCTCATTAGATTATTTTGTTGATTAGGTTCCACTTATAGGTGAGATCATATAGTATTTATCTTTCACCAACTGGCTTATCTCACTTAGCATAATACTCTCCAGTTCCATCCAAGCTGTAGCAAAAGGTAGAAATTCTTTTATTCTTTCTACTGCATAGTATTCCATTGTGTAAATGTTCCATAGTTTTTTACCCACTCATCTACTGATGAGCACTTAGGCTGTTTCCAAATCCTGGCTATTGTAAATAGTGCTGCTATGAATATTTTAACCCAGATGTTTCCTGTGCTCTTAGATGTTTAACTTTTAGGGCTGGCTTGCTTCAGTTTACCTATGGCCCATTGAGAAATATGTAGATACTTGAAACATCTCTAGATTTCTGGCAGATGAAATAACAGCCAATTTAATAGTTATTTTAAAGATATACTAATACATATCTTGATGATTATTTATCAGGCAGTTATTAATTTGGAAGGAAATACTTCTAGACTCTTTTAGATGAACTCCAAATCTGTCTGTTAGTTTGGGAAAGCAACTGCTTTGAAATATATTTTCTAACAAATTTCCGAGTTGTTCTGATGGTTTTCCTGAAAGAAGACTCCTAGGCAAGGGCTAGTACAATTATTATAACAAGTTGACATGATTAGTCCTAAGGATTTCATTAAACTAACTGAAAGACTCAAATATTTTTATGTTCTAATGTTTGCCTACAAACCTGTAGTTATAGTAACCAAGAGAAAATTCTCACTCTCAAAGGATTATCAAATTTGAAGCAATAGACTCTATTTGGCAGTTTCTCCTCTGTCCAAGATGCTTAGGGACTTAGAGGCAAAATAGTCTCCTACTCTTTCTCTTCATTACTTTGAAATGACAGTTGAAATGCCCACTTTCCAGGGAATGCCAGTCTATCTTCCATGTAGCCTCCTCCTCAAAAAAATTTAGACAGCAGAGAGACAGAAGAAGTAAAATGTCAGGTAAGAAAATGTACAGGGTTGATGGTTACTATAAAAAATAATATTAAGGGAGGACTCCACATAGAAGCTAGGCCTGAAGCCAAAACAGGAAGGATGGGTAGAATCCGAATTATCAGAAAGGAATTTAAGGTGTGGATAAAGGCCTGTAGGAGAGAATAAGTATCATGTGAATACAGAGTCAGGCCAGGTGAAGTAGATGTTCCCTACTGCTTCAAGCTGTAAGTGGTTGTAGTAAAGATTTCTCCAGAAGCTCTGTGTGGTGTGGCTCAATGAATTGAGTGCCAGCCTGCAAAACAAAGGGTCACCAGCTTGATTCACAGTTGAGGCACATACCTGGGTTACTGGCCAGGTCCCTGGTGGGTGGCATGCGAGAGGCAACCACACATTGATGTTTCTGTCCCCTTCTCCCTCCTTTTCCCTCTCTAAATAAATAAATAAGTAAATAATCTTTTCTAAAAAAAGATTTCTCCAGGAAAACCAAGATTCAAAAACACAGTTACATATGGAAATGGCTTTCCAATTTGATTTGGTTCAGCCACCAAGATGTGGAATTTGATGCATGGTAGGCAGAATAGTTGCCTCCAAAGATGTCCAAGTCCAAATATTCAGAACCTGTGAATATATTACCTCACATGTTAAAAGAAACTTGAGGCAAGAAGATGATCCTGAATTATCTGTGTGACCAAATGTAGACACCACAGTCCTTATAACTGAAAGAGGAAGGCAGATGTGTCAGAGTCAGAGGAGATGTAATGATGGAAGCAGAGGTCACAGTAATGCAATTGCTGACTTTGATGATGGAAAGTGGCCATGAGCCGAAAAATGCAGGCAAGCTATAGAAAGTGGATTATGCAAGGATATGGATGCTCCCCTAGAGCTACCAGAAGGCATACAATCCTGCCGGCACCTTGATTTTAGCCAAACAAGACCCATTTCAAACTTTTGACATTCAGAACTGTAAGATAATAAACCTCTATTGTTTTAAGCCATGAAATTGATGGTATTTGGTATAGCAGCAGCAGGAAACTAATACATGCAGTCTATTAAATAATATCCAAAGGGGCATGGCTTTTTAAGGATTATGAGCTATAATATCCATCTCCCACAAACTCATGAGGGGAATGACAAGAATAGGTACCAAAAATGACATGTTGGGATTCAATGGTCAGTCTATTAGGAACCAAGACCCCATTAAGTGACTAGAAGCAAAAAGTACAAATTTAAGCAGCAGTAATAATAATTATAAGAGCAATGAGAGCTCCTAGCAGTCTTACAGCTACTTCATGACAGCACTTTATACTTATTTGAGTCATCATAAGAAGCCTGTATAAAATGTTATCATTACTATTTTACACAGCCCCATTTTACAGATAAGAAAACTAAGTTCAAGAAAAGGGTAGCAATAACCAGGAAAAAAAGTAATGGGCCCAAGAAAGTCAGCTGAAAACCAGGGCAAGGCTCCAATCCCAGTAAGGAAATATACTACTAAATAGAAAACTGGGGAAGGAATTCAGCGGAGAATCATAAGTGTGAGAGAAAAGAAGGGCTTCAAGTCAATCAATTTATGTATGTTCAGGACCTATGCCAAGTATCCTGGATCCTGGTATGAAGGACTGCAAAAGTCATTCCAGTCCATGCCTGTTGACATGTCTTTCAGCCTCATGTCTTGTCATATTTTCCAGAATAGACTTTCCACTCAAGGCAAAACAACTCCTTTTCCATTTTCAAGGATTTACACCCCAAAACAAGCAAAACACTCTCTAGGGAGCAGAGGGCAAGTTCTGGAAGAAAATCTCTAGAGAGTAATGGATAATTATTCTTGAAAAAACTAAACTATATATACTGAGTTTTTGCTCCTCCCTCAAGTTGTTTCTTCCTTTAATTCCCTTTCAGAACCAATCTTGCTCCCCAGGGGAACTGTGTCACCTCATTTAAGAGTTAAAACCAAGCCCTGGCTGGTGTGGCTAGGTGGATTGGGTGACAACCTGTGAACCAAAGAGTTACCGGTTTCATTCCCAGTCAGAGCACATGCCTGGGCTGTACACCAGGTCCCCACTAAGTGACCTCACCTTGATGATTCTCTCCTTCTCTTTCTCCCTCCCTTCTGCTATCTAAAAAATAAATAAATAAAATCTTTTTTAAAAAGGAGTTAAAACCAAAACCAATTTAAATAAAATAAGAGAGGGAAGATGGTGGTATGGTAGGAGGGAGCAGATTCCACTTCCCCCTACACATGGGAAAAAAACCTAGCTGATCTATGGAGGAACAGAGCAAACAGCCAACAGTACCACAGCGTAGATGAAAATAGTAGATCAAAAATTATAGGGGACATTGAAAAACCAGATGGTAAGGAGAGTTTTTCAGGACAATAAGGGAACAAGTGTCAGCGCAGATACCAGGGCAGCTGAAGACCTGGCCTGGCACTCTCTGGGTCTGCCACAGGACTCTAGGGAGGGAGCTAGGTCAACCACTCCCTCCCCAGCCAAACAAGGTTTGAGCAGCACTGGGAGAGACCTGGTTGCTTGAAGTCACAGGGAGGAGAGTTAAAGTCTGAGTGGCAAACACACAGGGACTGTGAGCACCCACACATAGCCCTAGGAGGAGGACACACCCAAGCCCCTGCAACCAGAGGCACCCGTTGGACTGGAGACAGCTGAGTGACTGGAGGCAACCATGCAACCAGAGGAGAGGGCTTTGTGGAAGATCCGGAGCTCACACCCATGAGCCTAGGGTGAGTGTGCACGACACAGGAAACCTGCAGAGCCCACAACCATAAAATTGGGTTGGCGAGTGCCCCCGTAGGAGACCCAGAGCTCACACGCATAAACCCAGGGAGTGCTGGACACCTGGGAGATCCCAGCTCACACCCATAAATACAGAAATGCACATGCTCTACAGGAGGCTCAGAAACCACGCCCAAGACCCTCCATGGAGAGACACCAGGCTGGCTCTGGGGAGAGGAACCCTAACGTGACTAGTGCTGAACAGGGAGAAAAGCAATGTCAGTCGCCCCTCAGCCCCTTGCAGTCAGCAAGACCAGAAAAAAAAGTTTAGCTAGTTTGAAACCAGCAAGAGGTATTTTTTTTGTTTTTGTTTTCTTTTTTTTTTACTTTTTGTTATATTTTTTATTATTTTTATATTATTTTCATTTTTATCCCTCAATTCCTTTTGCTTCTCTTTCCTTCTTTCTTGTTTTATTCCATCTTCCTTTCTTTCCAATTTTATCTCTTATTCCATCCTATTCTTTTTTCTTTTTTCACTTTTTTCTTTTCTCTTTTTAAATACCAATGAGTGAGGAAAAAAAAAAACTGGAACTCTGAAAAAATTGGAGTTGGACCCAAAGAGGAGGCATCCCAACAGCTGAGATAGTTGAAGCTGTGAACACCAGGATATGCTAAGGAGACTGCACCACTGAAACTCAGAGGTATTCTAGCACAAAAGTTCACACCATAAACCCAGGGAGCCAGAACAGATCAATTTAAGAAGCTGAGCTTAACAAGAAGTGTCTCACAAACAATGGGAACACACAAACACACACACACACAAAAAAAATCCCCAAATGAAAGGAAAGGAGAAAGACCAAAAAAAGAATGCTAAGTGAAATGGTGGAAACTCAACTATCAGATATTGAGTTCAAAGCAATGGTTGTAAAGAACTTATATGAGCTCACAATGACCTACCAGAAAATACAGGGAAGCTATAGTGAACTCACTGCAAACAACATCAACATGAAAAAGGAAATAGAAACTATCAACAAGAGCCAAGAGGAAATGATGAATACACTTTCTGAACTGAAGAACGCAACAGAAGTAATCAAAAACAGAATCGATGAAGCAAATTATCAGATCAGTGAGTTAGAGGACAAAGTAGAAAAAACACCTAGAAAGAACAGGGAAAGGAAAAGAGGCTCAGAAAGAATGAAGAGGGATTAAGAGAAATGCAAGACAATATGAAACATAATAATATCTACATAAGAGGGATACCAAAAAGAGAAGAAAAAGAGCAAGGGATAGAAAACCTCTTTGAAAAAGTAATAATGCAAAACTTCCCTAATTTGATTACAGAAAAAGTCACACAAATTCAGGAGAACAGATAGTCCCAATCAAAAAGAATGCAAAGAGACCCACTTCATGACACATCATAATTAAAATGGCAAAATTCCAAGACAAACAGAAAATCTTAAAGGCAGCAATGGAGAAACAGGAAGTAACATACAAATGAGCCCTGAAAAGGTTAGCAGCTGACTTCTCAATAGAAACACTCCAAGCCAGAAGAGAATGGCAAGAAATATTCCAAGTAATGAGAACCAAAGGCCTGCAACAAAGACTACTTTACCCAGGAAGGCTTTCAATCAAGATAGAAGGCCAAATAAGGAGCTTCCCAGACAAAAGAACTCTAAAAGAATACACCACTACCAAACCAGCTTTGCAAGAGATGCTAAAGGGACTGTTATAAGAAAAGGAAGAGAGAGAGAGAGAGAGAGAGAGAAACATAGGCATGAAAATGGCAATGAATAAGTACCTATCAGTAATAACCTTAAACGTAAATGGATTAAATGCTCAAATCAAAGCCATAGAATAGCTGAATGGATAAGAAAGCATGACCCACACATATGCTGCCTACAAGAGACCCACCTCAGGACAAAAGACCTACACAGACTCAAAGTGAAGGGCTGGAAACAAATTTTCCCAGCAAATGGACAGGAAAAAAAAGCCAGGGTAGCAATACTCATATCAGACAAAAAGACATCAAAAGAAGAGCCATAAAGAGAGACCCAGAAGGTCACTTCATAATACCCAAGGAAAGAATCCACCAGAAAGACATAAACATTGTAAATATATATGCACCCAACATAGGAGCACCTAAATACATAAAGAAAATCTTAGAGGACTTCAAGACAGATATTGAAAGCAACACAATTATAGTAGGGGATTTCAACACCCCACTGTCAAAAATGGACAGATCCTCTAAACAAAATATCAACAAAGATACTGTGGCATTGAATGACACTCTAGATGAAATGGACTTAACTGATATATATAGAACCCTTCATCCCAAAGAAACTAAATACACATTCTTTTCAAATGCACATGGAACATTCTCAAAGATAGACCACATGATAGTACATAAAACTAACCTCAACAAATTCAAGAAAATTGAAATCATACCAAGCATTTTCTCTGACCACAAGGGAGTGAAACTAGAAACCAACCCCAAGGGGAAAAACACAAAGTCCTCAAAATCATGGACATTGAATAGCATGCTTTTAAACAATGAATGGATCAAGAATGAAATTAGGGAGAAAATCAAAATGTTTCTGGAAACAAATGAAAATGAACTCTTAATGACCCAAAACGTATGGGACACAGCAAAGGCAGTCCTTAGAGGAAAGTTCATAGCGATACAGGCCTACCTAAAAAAGATAGAAACATCTCAAACAACTTTATGCCTACAAGTACTTGAGGAACAACAACAAAGACAGCCCAGAGCAAGTAGAAGGAAGGAAATAACTAAGATCAGAGCAGAATTAAATGGCATAGAGACTAAAAGCACAATTCTAAGGATCAATGAATCCAGGAGCTGGTTCTTTGAAAAGATAAACAAAATTGACAAGCCATTAAGCAGGCTCATCAAGAAAAAAAAGAGAGAGGACCCAAATAAACACAATCAGAAATGAAAGAGGAGAGATTACAACTGACACCACAGAAATACAAAGGATTATAAGAAATTACTATGAAGAACTGTATGTCAAGAAATTTAAAAACCTAGGTGAAATGAACAAGTTTCCAGAAAAATATAACCTCCCAAAACTCAATGAATAAGAAGCAGAAAGCCTGAGCCAACCAATAACAGCAGAAGAAATAGAGGCAGTAATAAAAAAAACTCCCGATGCACGAAAGTACTGGAGCACATGGTTTCACAGGAGAATTTTACAAAACATTTAAGGAAGAGCTAACTCCTATCCTTCACAGACTTTTCAAAAAAATCCAAAATGATGGAAGACTCCCAAACTCTTTTTATGAAGCCAACATCATTCTATTCCCCAAACCAGATAAAGACATAACAAGGAAAGAAAACTTCAGGCCCATATTGCTGATGAACATAGATGCTGAAATCCTCAACAAAATATTGGCAAACCGCATCCAACAATACATAAAAGATCATACATCATGATGAAGTGGGATTCATCCCAGGGATGCAAGGATGGTTCAACATACGCAAATCACTAAATGTAATACATCACATAAACAAAAGCAAAGACAAAAATCACAGGATCATATCAATAGATGCAGAAAAAGCATTTGATAAGGTACAGCACCTGTTTATGATAAAAACACTCAGCAAAGTGGGAATTGAGGGAGCATTCCTCAATATAATCAAGGCCATATATGAGAGACCTACAGCCAACATTATACTCAGTCGGTAAAAACTAAAATCTTTTCCACTAAGATCAGGAACGAGACAAGGTTGTCCACTTTCACCACTTCTATTCAATATAGTA
>PVKU01013807.1:0-26569 GCA_004027475.1 Anoura caudifer
TAGTAAATGAAAAGGATGACCTATTTTATTTATTTATTTATTTATTTATTTATTTTAAAGATTTTATTTATTTATTTTTAGAGAGAGGGAAGGGAGGGAGATAGAGAGGGAGAGAAACATCAATGTATGGTTGCCTCATGCACATCCCTTACTGGGGTCCTGGTCTACAACCCAGGCATGTGCCCTGACTGGGAATCAAACCAGCGACCCTTTGGTTCGCAGACCAGCGCTCTATCCACTGAGCCACACCAACCAGGGCAGGATGACCTATTTTAATCTCTGTATTTTATCAAAGGCAATTTTTTTGTTGTGTTAACATATATGTAACATAAAATTTACCACCTTAACCATTTTTAAGTGCACAATCTATGGAATTAAGTTACTCTTTTATTGTCGTACAACCATCACCACTATTCTCAAAGCTGATTTGAAAAAGCAGTATAAATAAGTCTTTAAATACACCCAAACACATTAAAAGTTCAGAAATTATGAGATAATATTGAAATTTTGTTTTTGTTCTTACTACAATCTCTAAATATGTATTTCTTGTATAGCAAAAGAAACCTGGGCAAAAGAAGCTTTACTTCTTCAAGGCTACAGTGCCTCTTCTCTCATTACTATGATTTAGTGATGCTATAGGGAGAAACTACAATTGGAAACGTTTTCATAGTATATAAACCCAGTCCTTTAGGAAACCACAGGTTAATGAGTATAAAAAAGTATGATTTCTAAATTTTCACTTAAATTCCCATTTATATTCTTGACTATATTCTGTCAAAGTCTTGAACCTCTCTGTAACTCTCACTTTGCTCATTTGCTTTTCCTAGACGGATCTTTTTCTGTTTTCTGGGAGCATAATTCAGGTCGGAAGTCCTGTTGGGAGTGCAATGAACCTTATTCCTGAAGATGGCCTTCCTCCCATTCTCATCTCCACTGGTGTAAAAGGAGGTTTGTGGACTTTCATATTTAAACAAGATAGTTAGATATGCCAAATATTGCCTTCTAATTAAAGAAAGGAGATAGAATTTGAATGATAACTGCCCTTCTCTAACAAAAAAAAAAACAACTACTCAGTACCATGAAAATAATTGTTGCTGTTACTAGTTGTTTTAGAGTAGATACTTGTGCTTTTATATATAATGTTATTTCATTCATTGGAATGATATAATACTTTATTAAGTATATTTTATTGCTTATGCTATTACAGTAGTCCCATTTTCCCCCCTTTCTCCCCCTCCACCCTACTTCCCTCTCCCTCCAGAATTACCCCTCTTTAGTTCATGTCCATGGGTCATACATTTAAGTTCATTGGCTTCTGCATTTCCTATACTATTTTTAACCTCCCCCTGTCTATTTTGTACCTACCAACTATACTTCTTATACCCTGTACCTTTGCCCCCATTCTTCTCCCTCCGCTCCCCACTGGTAACCCTCCATCTGATCTTCATTTCTGTGATTCTGTTCCTGTTCTTGTTGTTTGCTTAGTTTGTTTTTGCTGGGGTTTTTTTTTCCCCAGTTGATAGTTGGTTCAGTTGATAGTTGTGACTTTGTTGTCATTTTATTGTTCATAGTTTTGATCTTCTTTTTCTTAAATAAGTCCCTTCAATATTTCATGTAATAATGGCTTGGTGATGATGAACTACTTTATCTTTACCATGTCTGGGAAACACTTTATCTGCCCTTCCATTCTAAATGATAGCTTTGCTGGATAGAGTTATCTAGGTTATAGGTCTCTGCTTTTCATCATTTTGAATATTCTTGCCAGTCCCTTCTTGCCTGAAAAGTTTCTTTTGAGAAATCAGCTGACAGCCTTATGTAGACTCATTTGTAGGTAACTGTCTCCTTTTTTTTTCTTGCTGCTTTTAATATTCTCTCCTTATCTTTAATCTTATGTAACTTAATTATGATGTGCCTTGGTGTGTGCTTTCTTCAGCCCAACTTCTTTGGGACTGCCTGAGCTTCCTGGACTTGCATGTCTATTCCTTTGCCAGAATGGGGAAGTTGTCCTTCATTATTTTTTCAAATAAGTTTTTAATTTCTTGTTCTTCTTCTTCTCCTTCTGGCACCCTTAGGATTCAGATGTGGGAATGTTTAAAGTTGTCCCAGAGGTTCCTAAGCCTTCTCATTTTTTTGATTTCTTATTTATTCATTCTATTCCAATTGAGTTTTTATTTCTTCCTTTTGTTCCAAATCATTGATTTGAGTACCGGTTTCCTTCCCTTCACTGTTGATTCCCTGTACATTTTTCTTTATTTCACTTTGTATACCCTTCACTTCTTCCTTTATTTTGCATCCTTGCTCAGTCATTTCTGTGAGCATTCTGATTACTAGTGTTTTGAACTCTGCATCAGATAGGTTGGCTATCTCCTTGTTGCTAATTCTTTTTCTGGAGTTTTGATCTGTTCTTTCATTTAGGTCATATTCTTTGTTTCAGTGCACCAGTCTGGATGAATGTTTCTTCTTTAATTCCTTGGTGTTGGACTTCCTTAAGTTTGATTTTCTGGCATTTCTGGGTTTTGTTTGTTTGTTTGTTTGTTTGTTTTTAAATTGGTTATTGTCCTTCTTTTGGTTATGCAAGGAAGCATAGCATATCTACCTATGCTTCCATCTTGGCCAGAAGTCCTGGAAATATATAATATTTTTAATTGTAGTACAAATGTAGTTCATTGGCAGTTTTTAAAAATATTTTAAAGGACATAATACTCTGAGGAGTTTCTTGTGATTTTAGGATTGGCCCATCTGATATAGTCAATACATTAATTTAACTTTTTGTTTTGAAGTATAACGTTCATTTAGAAATGTATATAAAATAAGTGGGTGGTACTGAACTTAAATAGCCATTTTACTGGTAAAAAAATATTTCCAGTGAGTCTTGACAAGAAGTAAAGTTATTATTCAATTTAAAGAATGCTTACAATTTTTGAAAGTTTCTTATTGATATATCTAGATCAGCATCCAACTAGGACATTTTCAGAAGAAGTTTTATTTATAATCTTGGTTAGTTATTTCCTAGCCTTTTACCTGGAGTTCTTGCCTTCAGTCTCTTCTCTCCTTTATTTTATCTTCCACATTTTTGCCAGTTATCTTTTTAAACATAGATATAATCACATATTACTTTTGCTTCGAAACAGTCAATGGATTTTCAGTACCTTCAATATAAATTACTGACCTTATCATAAAATATCCCTTACAACCTTATGTCAACTTATATAATTTTACTTGCAGCCAGTACCTCAGCACTTTACATGTGTACTACAGTTTACTTACTGTTTTTTGAATATTCACCTCTTTGAAATATTTTTTAAACTTTATTTATTGATTTGAAAGAGGGAGAAAGGAAGGAAGGGAGGTAAGGAAGGAGAGAGGAAGGGGGAAAAGAGAGAGACATCAATTTGTTGTTCCACTTACTTATTCATTTATTAGTTGAGTTTTTGTATGTTCCCTCACTGGAGAGCAAACCCACAACTTTGGCCTATAGAGATGATACTCTTACTATCTGAGCTACCCAGCAGTGCTGAATATTCACATTTGATACTTTCATGCCTTTTCTTGTGCTGTGGGAGAGTGGGAAGAGAATGAACTTCAGATCTGGGCAGAACTGAGCTTCAACCTTAGTACTATTCCATTCTAGCTCTGTGGTCCAGTGGGCAAATCATTTATCCTCTCTGAATCCTTTTCCTAGTCTTTAAAAAAATTGGGTAACTACATCTACTTAATTTAAGAGTTGTGAATATTAAATCAGATTTTATACCTGAAAGTTCTTAGCAAGAAAAATATCTGATACAAAGTAGGCATGTAATTAATATTTTCCTTTCCTTGACTAGAATACCATTTTAAACCTTAGACTCCTTGAAGAATTCCTCTTCCTGTCAAAATCCAGATTAGCGGAAAACTCTTCTCTGAATCCTTAAATAGGCTGCCTCCATCGTAATGTTTTGCATCCTCATCTCTGTTCTAATAAAAATTCATATAGACTGTTACAACATTAACACTTTTCTCATTGTAATTTAGATATTTTATAGGTCTGATTCTTCCACTTAGACCCTGAATTCCTTCAGTCTTAATTTATGTATGTGTCTTCTGCAGCCAGCTAGTGCCAGGCCTACAGTCCACTCTCAGCAGTGTTAGCCGAGGGTGTTGTACTGTCAGTTCTATGGTGAACTTTCACATGAAGTTAAACATTCTTTTGCTTGTGTAATGCCTTTGCTCCTTTACCAGACAGGAACCACTATAAATATTCTTTTGTTAGTAAAATTACTAGTTAAGTTTCAAATTTTGGTTATTTTAATAAATCTTAGATTAATAAGAAGTTATATTGGCCTACTCTATTGTTAAATAAGATTGTATTTTCATTAAAAGTCACATCCATTGCCTCAAATTGTCAAAACCTCTCCTGCCAAGAATCAGCAACTAGTTATCTAATATATAGTTATGTAAATCACATTACTATATCTTCACCACAATTTTGCATTCTAAGAAATAACTTCATAAATTTTTTTAAGTTGCTTAGTATTTTTTCCTAATATTTTCATTGATAGGGTAAACACTTCCCATACATCCAAAAAATAGTTTTTTGGTTTCTGTTGGTTAGTAGGAATGGTGTTAATTTGTTCTACCTGGCCATCTCTTAATGATGCGTTTTATATAAGACTAATCAAGCAATATGCAGCTTCAAGTTTTCAATTCATTTCCCATAGTTTTATTTTCTACAATGGTTATTACCTATGATTTTGACTTCAAGATGAGAGGACTACCATAATTCAAAATGGGGTGGCTGAGTATGACATCGTGCTGTGCTTGTAGGGATTAAGTGGGAAGGGTTCTGTTTAAAGCCTCAAGTGTTAACTTGTTCATGTTCAGTGTCTGATGTATGAGCTACTGGTGATTTTGGTGATATATGTGCTGAACTCTTAATTTTCCATAGAGAAATTCTTTCATGAAACCAGTCACTTAAGATAAACTTTTAGTTTTTTTGGGGGGGGGTCTATTTTCTACAGTTTAATTTTTTATGGAAAAAAGTCTTAAACTATACAAAAGGATGTAGTGTAAAAAGTAGGATTCCCCTTTACCTCAACCCCTAGGTGTCCTTTCCATAAGTAACTAGCTTATTATCACTTCCTTATATATCATGGATTATTTTAAATGTTGGTCTTAGAACATGTAGTTAGTATGTGACATTCCTGTTATGATGGTTAGAGACATTTTGTTAAATAGAAGGGTTGTCTTTAGATTTGGTACAAGTCATTTTGTGGAGAAGTCTCTACATAGGATAACTATACTGTCATCCAAACTGAGAGTGAAAGAGGACACTATAATAAACACAATACTGAGACAGCAGGTAGAAACCCGTGTTTACCATAACTGTGAATCAAATGCTCGTTTCTTTCATGTGAATAATCAGCCTGTTCACCCATTGGACTTCCTTCTGTGTTTAACCTGTTAGCCAGTCTCTCACATCATTTTCTCCCCTTACAGACTATGCTGTGGAAGAGAAGCCATCACAGATTTCAGTGATGCAGCAGTTGGAGGATGGTGGCCCTGATCCACTTGTATTTGTTTTAAATGCAAATTTGTTGTCAATGGTTAAAATTGTAAATTGTAAGTTAAAATTTTGTTTTTAAAATAAAATGAGATACCTTACTGACTCACGGATAATAAACAAAGCTTTCATATTTATTACACACAAGAATTTTTACATAGAGCCACATCTTATTGAAAACTTGGTACTGAAGAAGTTCATTTGTGTATAATTACATATCCCAGAGGACAATTGTGGTACCTACAGAAGCTCTTGCTTTTAGTCATAGGGATGAGATAGGTGAATTCTCTGTGGAGGAAAGCTAAAGAAAACGTGAATTGATCTAAGTTGTGCCTGAGATGGGTATGTTATGTCATAGCTTACCTCCAGGATAACCAGTGGTGGATAAATTGTCCAGGAGGGTCAAACAATTTACATGCTAGATTTCAATCTCAGAAATCTTAACCATGGTGCAAAACCTTATTTCGGAGAAATGTTAGTTAGCTAACATGTGGTAAAACTTCAGTACATCTTAAGATTCAGAAGAAACTTATCAATTTATGGTGTGCCTTCTTATGCATGAGAATGAGAGAGAAGAGAATAACTTAAAATCTTGATTCTAATGTGGTATTGGAAAATACAGAACATATTTATCCTGGATGAATTTTAATTAATAGGCACAGTTTTGGAGAGAGGATGGAAGCACTGGGGAACAGTCCTGTAGTTCCCACTATGTGCTTGCCTTAAGTTGACCTTGGAAACCAGAAACACCTGTTTTTTTCAGAGGTTCTACATTAATGAAATGCATATTTCTAGTTTACTTGCTAATCATACCATTGTATGTTTGGCCAGTTATTCATGCTTGCCATCTTTCCTTCTAGGATTAGATTTTTAAATAATTTACTCAATTTTAATTTATCATATCTAGTTTATAAGCTACACTTAGAAAATAGCTAACCTAGAATTCCTGAAATGCACACCATCTTAATATAGTTGGACTGGACATCTCCTGTTTAGGTATATAAACTAACAATTGCCAAAGTGAAAGAATGGACCTTTTATTAGTTTTGACTTCCATTGTGGTATTCATAATTTATTTGAACCCTTTTTCAATTTTGGGGGGATCCCATTGTGTTGGAATACAAATGATAAAAGTGTCAAGGATCGAACATTATTTTTAACATATTTTTACATATGGCTTGTGCTATTAGGACTCTACAGAGCCTTTTAGTGAAGAAGTGGAAGTAAGTAGTTCAGAAAAGCCATCCTTTTCACCACTTTTTACAGCACAAAGCTAAGTCATGTTGTTCATTATCTTGAATTTTCTCCTAGAACGGACTATAATTAAAATTGCTAGAATCTTTCAGTCACATAATAATGTGTACATAAAAAATATTTTTACATCACAATCTGAATTCAAAGCTATAATGTTGGCTTTTGTTGTTTTTGTTTCTAGTCTTATATAAGTAATTATTTCCTTTGTTGCAGTATTTTTTAAAAATAAAGATGAGGAAATACATTTTTTAATCATTATAGCCAAGGGTACATAATTTGGTTTTATTTATTTTATCTTTAAAGGAATGTTGTTTCTTTTGATAATTACATCTTGTAATAATAGGATTTAAAAGTTTTCAGTGTATTTCTTTCACTATTACTTCTTTTACTTCCCTTCCAATTTTTTTCTAAGGGTTTGCCTAGAGCCCTTAATACACCAGAGGTAGTGGTATATTTTATTTTCTACAATAGTTCTTTCACTCAATGTGGTATATTTCACAGGTTGAATTATACAGACTCAGAATGATCTATTTTATTCTTTGCTGTATTATAACATAGATTTCTGTGCATTTTATAAGGGTAAGAATTGAGAGGAATGTCTTTATGTTTTATTTTTATTCCATCTGTAGATGTGAACAGGAAGTGCTGGTGTTTCACGACCAAGGGAATGCATGCAGTGGGTCAGTCTGAGATAGTCATTCTTCTCCAGTGTCTACCAGATGAAAAGTGTTTGCCCAAGGATATCTTTAATCATTTCGTGGAACTTTATCGGGATGCTCTTGCAGGTGGGAATGCATTATGATTTAGTATGCACCCTTTATAGATGACAAAAACTTTTTTTTGTTTTGCTCTGTTTTGTTTTTTATGTTATTTTTTATTAGGTTTAAAAGATGACAAAAACTTTTAGACACAGATGCAAAATAATAGTCTTAAATTTGGAAGCCTGACGTTGCATGTTGATATTGGTGACAAGTTAGAACTTGCCATGGTTTGAGGAAATTATAAGTTTTAGTACTTTACCCGGTGTGTTTGTTATTTTACAAAGGCTAGAATCAAAATTTGTAAGAGAATCCATTAAACTAATGTAAGACTATTTCTCTTTGGGTAGCTTAGGATTCATAATATTGTTACCCATTTGAGGGAAGCATAACCATAACTTACTACTTGTTCTTTAGTTAACAATATTTATACAATCATGTTACTTAACATTTAATTTTCAAGCTCCAAGAACCACTAGCATGGACAATTTTATTATGGTTTCAAAATAAATAAATTGTAGATTTTTTTACTATAACAATGTAAAAGTAAATGCATAGCTATTAGAAGTTAGAGAACACTAAGGATACTAATATATAGACATACTATTAAAATTGAGAAAGAAATTGCAGAATTGTATAATAGTTCTATTTTTAATTTTTGAGGAACCTCTATACTGTCTGTCATCCACAGTGGCTGCACCAATTTACATTCCCACCAACAGTGCACAAGGGTTCCCTTTTCTCCACATTCTTACCAACACTCATTATCTTACAAATGATATTTTTAAAAGCCGTTGTAGGAATCCAGCAAGAAATTATCAGTTTTTAAAGTAAGTAATGGCAGTGGGAATAAAGAGTGTTGAAGAGACACAAAAGACAGTGATGCTTCATTTCATTCAAGGATTTGATAACTGAGTGCATGTGAGGGCAAAAGGGAACAAGTCAAAGTTGGCTTCAGATTTCTGGCTCTGGCACCTGGGTGGATGCTGTTCTTTTTCACTGAGATAGTAAATAGAAGAGCAGAGCTGGCAGCTGAGGTCCTTGTTCAGTGTGTTGAATTTGAAATAATGACAACAGAAGGTAATATGTAAATGAAAGATGAATATGTGGATATGGACCTCAGGAGGTAGATCTGGGCTAAAATACAGATTTGGGAGACACAGCATTTATGTGATAGTTGAAGCTGTGGTTATGAATAAGATAGGCCGTTATGAAGAGACTAGAGCAGTGAATGGAACTCTAAGAAATACCAACAAGGGAAGGCATGAGTTATTATATGAGTCATTAAAATAATATTTAGTATAAATGGTTATTCATTTTTAAGAAATATCCTTATATATCAATAGAGTCCATTGCATTAAAATACAGTAATACTATAACAAAAAATCACATGGGACTGATAGTAAGATAATGGTAATAGTCTAAGGTCAGCCTATAACACATCTAAGGCTTCATAAATATTTTCTGTAATATAGGATGAGGGCAGGTACATATATACCTAAGTAAATAACATTTCAAAAGCATAAAGTGAGCTATGAGAGTCTCTCCTTGAATAGGAATCATTTCACAGCTCATAGAAATAATGGGACTGGAAAAATATCTTAGATTATCTAGTAGTACAACTCTTTATTTTTATACATGAAGATACCTGGAGATGTTAATGGCTTGTTGAAATCACAGACCTAGATGTGATTAGGACTAAAGCTCCTAGACCAGTTTTCTTTAGTTATGTCAGTAACCTCTGTGTATCTAATAGTAATACAGCAGTTATTAAAACCAGGTATGCATAATATCTGTGTGATATACATGTTTTATTAAGAACCCTGTTTTTAGATAATGAAAATAACAACTTGATATATTATTTCACTGATTTTTTATAGGTAGAAACATATATTAAGTGTTCTAAAATGACCGCAATTCATTATTTTTCTCCTCTGTATAGCATAGGGTGTGGA
Organism: Anoura caudifer; assembly: GCA_004027475.1. Lineage (NCBI taxonomy): Eukaryota > Metazoa > Chordata > Mammalia > Chiroptera > Phyllostomidae > Anoura > Anoura caudifer. The sequence continues at coordinate 9,507 of PVKU01013807.1, forward strand.
ATTGGCAAATTGTATCTTAAGTTGCCCCTGACTGTGAAAGCCTTAAGCACTCCATCACTTGCTTAGTGGTTTGTTCCTGTGCCATAAATTGTTCAAAAAGCCTGAAAAATCCTTGAATGAACTTACTTTATAATTTCCTCTGAATTTTTAATCTAAACTACATGTATTCAGTAATAATAATGTGTGTATGTATATGTTTCTTATTTAGTATATGTATGTATATATTTATCATACATAGTTGTTTATACTTTCCACAGTGAGGGGAAAATTATATTTTGTGAGAAATGACATTTAAGAGTTTTAGAATGCTTCCTGATTATTATGGTGCCATGGGATATTTCACATTGTTTAGTGTTTCCTCTCCTTCCTTCCTCCATGTTCTGTACTAGTTTTTTTTGTAAACGAACATTCAGAATATAGAATTGAACAAAGTGAGAATTGTATGTACCAGACTATGTTTTCTGGAGTTAATCTCTTGTTTCCCTTTCTTATCACAAACCTTTTTTGGCTCCATATTGTCTTTAGCATAAACTGTGTGCTCCACCATTCAGTATCTGATCCTGCATTTTCATCCTCATTTCTCACTATTGGTCTGCCCGTACTTCCATTGTACGGTGATTTCCTACTTCATTACTCATGATCATGACCCCCAACCACCATGCTGCTTTCCAACACCCCAACTATCTGAGTCCGGTTAGTTTTCTTAAGTGTTACTCAAAGACCATTTTCTGTATGAATTCTTCTTTGATGATTCTCACAGGTAGAAGTAATCTCTTCTGGCCCTGGACTGTGTGGTACAGTTGGTTGGAGTGTTGTTCCATAAACCAAAAGGTCTCAGGTTTGATCCTCAGTCAGGGCACATTCCTAGGTTGCAGGTGTAGTCCCTGGTTGGGCATGTACAGGAGGCAACTGGTTGATGTTTCTCTCTCACACTGATGTTTCTCTCCCTTCCATCCCCTCCCTGTAAAATCAATAAACATGTCCTCAGATGAGTATAAAAAAGGTAATTCCTTCTAAACTCCTTCAGTAATCTTTAATTATATGGCATATCCCTGTCTGGTGTGGCTCAGTGGATTGAGCACTTGCCTGTGAACTCAAAGGATACCAGTTCAATTCCCAGTCAGGGTACATGCTTGGGTTGCAGGACAGGTCCCCAATGGGATCAGGCAAGAGGCAACTGATTAATGTCTCTCTCACACATCAATGTTTCTCTCCCTCTCTTTTTCCCTCCCTTCCCCTCTCTCTAAAAATAAATAAAATCTGAAAAAAAAATTGCTATGTAAGTATATTTTTAGTATTTATGCAAGTTATGAAGCATAATAACAAAAGAACCACCTGTAAACAAACTAGCAAACATGGGATAAAAATGACCAATCTTTCTTTACTGTCCTGATTACATCCTCCTTCCAAACTTCCCATCCCTGATCTCTAGGTAACCACTCTCGTCAAACTTGTATTATGCTTTTCTTGCTTCTCTTTATCATAATTTTATCCCAAATGCTCACATCATTAAGGATTATAACATATTTTGCATGCTTATTTTATTTTATTTTTTATTTTACTTTATTTTATTTTATTTTAATTGTTGTTCTTGTACAGTTTTCTGTCTTCTATTCCCGTCCCATCCCACCACCCCAGCCCTCCCCAGCTCCCTCCCATTTCCACCCCCCCTAGCTTTTGTCCATGTTCTTTCATACTTGTTGCTCTAAACCCTTCCCCTTTTCCCTGGATATTCCTATCCCTCTCCTCTCTTGTTCTCAATTTCAGTGTCTTTGGTTATATTATGCTTGTTTATTTGTTCTGTTGATTAGGTTCCTGTTAAAGGTGAGATCATATGGTATTTGTCTTTCACCGCCTGGCTTATTTTGCTTAGCATAATGCTCTCCAATTCCATCCATGCTGTTGCAAAAGGTAGGAGCTCCCTCTTTCTTTCTGCTGCATAGAATTCCATCGTGTAAATGTACCATAGTTTCTTGATCCATTCATTTACTGATGGGCACCTAGGTTGCTTCCAACACTTGGCTATTGTAAATTGTGCTGCTATGAACATTGGGGTGCATAGGTTCTTTTGGGTTGGTGTTTCAGGGTTCCTAGGATATAATCCTAGCAGTGGAATTGCTGGGTCAAAAGGTAGGTCTATTTTTAGTTTTCTTAGAAAATTCCATACTGCTTTCCATAGTGGTTGTACCAGTCTGCAGTCCCACCAACAGTGCACTAGGGTCCCCTTTTCTCCACAACCTCTCCAGCACTTCTTGTTTGTTGCTTTGTTTATGATGGCCATTCTGACTGGTGTGAAGTGGTATCTCATTGTGGTTTTAATTTGCATCTCTCTGATAGCTAGCAATATCAAGCATCTTTTCATGTGTTTCTGCATCTTCTGTATGTCCTCCTTGGAGAAGTGTCTGTTCAAGTCTTTTGCCCATTTTTTAATTGGGTTGCTTGTGTTCTTAGAGTCGTGTAAGTTCTTTATGTATTTTGGAGATTAAACCCTTGTCTGAGGTATCATTGGCAAATATGTCTTCCCATACAGTTGGTTCTCTTTTTATTTTAATACTATTTTCTTTAGCCATGCAGAAGCTTTTTATTTTGATGAGATCCCATTTGTTTATTCTTTCCTTTATGTCCCTTGCTGTAGGGGACATACCAGTAAAAATGTTGCTGCATGAAATGTCTGAGATTTTCCTGCCTACATTCTCCTCTACGACTTTAATGGTGTCATGGCTTATACTTAAATCTTTTATCCATCTTGAATTTATTTTTGTGTATGGTGTAAGTTGGTGTTCAAGTTCCATTTTTTTGCATGTAGCTGTCCAGTTCTCCCAACACCACTTGTTGAAGAGGCTACTTTTACTCCATTTTATTTTGCTGCCTCCTTTATCAAATACTGATTGACCGTAGAGAATAAGGTTTACTTCTGGGCTCTCTGTTCTATTCCACTGGTCCATGTGCCTGTTTTTGTGCCAGTACCAGGCTGTGTTGATTACAGTGGCCTTGTAATACAGTTTGGTGTCAGGTATTGTGATCCCTCATACTTTGCTCTTCTTTCTCAAAATTGCAGCAGCTATTCGAGGTCGTTTATGTTTCCATATAAATTTTTGAAGTGTTTGTTCTATGTCTGTGAAATATGCCATTGGTACTTTAATAGGTATTGCATTGAATCTAAATTGTTTTGGGTAGTATGGACATTTTGATGATGTTAATTCTTCCAATCCATGAACACAGTATATGTTTCCATTTGTTTGTGTCTTCCTTGATTTCTTTCTTCAGTGTTGTGTAGTTTTCTGCATACAGGTCTTTTACCTCCTTGGTTAGGCTTATTCCTAGGTATTTTATTTTATTTTTTTTGCTATATCGAATGGGATTTTTTCTTGATTTCTGCTTCTCCTCTTTCATTATTGGTATACAGAAATGCCTTTGATTTCTGGATATTGACTTTGTATCCTGCTGTTTGGCCAAATTCATTTAAGTCAAGCAGCTTTTTGGCCGAGTCTATAGGATTTTCTATGTACACTATCATGTCATCTGCAAATAATGATAGTTTTGTTTCCTCCTTTCCAATTTGGATGCCTTTTATTTCCTTTTCTTGTCTAATCGCTGTGGCCAATACTTCCAATACTATATTGAATAGAAGTGGTGAAAGTGGACAACCTTGTCTTGTTCCTGATCTTAGTGGAAAAGATTTTAGTTTTTGCCCGTTGAGTATGATGTTGGCTGTAGGTCTCTCATATATGGCCTTTATTATGTTGAGGAATGCTCCCTCAATTCCCACATTGCTGAGTGTTTTTATCATAAATGGGTGCTGTACCTTATCAAATGCTTTTTCTGCATCTATTGATATGATCATGTGATTTTTGTCTTTGCTTTTGTTTATGTGATGTATTACATTTACTGATTTGCGAATGTTGAACCATCCTTGCATCCCTGGGATGAATTCCACTTGGTCATGATGTATGATCTTTTTAATGTATTGTTGGATGCGGTTTGCCAATATTTTGTTGAGGATTTTAGCATCTATGTTCATCACCGATATGGGCCTGAAGTTTTCTTTCTTTGTTATGTCTTTATCTGGTTTGGGGATTAGAATGATGCTGGCTTCATAAAAGGAGTTTGGGAGTCCTCCATCATTTTGGATTTTTTCGAAAAGTTTGTGAAGGATAGGGGTTAGCTCTTCCTTAAATGCTTTGTAAAATTATCCTGTGAAACCATCTGGTCCTGGGCTTTTCTGTGTCAGGAGTTTATTTCATCTGCTGTTATTGGTCTGTTCAGGCTTTCTGCTTCTTCATTGAGTTTTGGGAGATTATATTTTTCTAGAAACTTGTCCATTTCACCTAGGTTTTCAAATTTCTTGGCATACAGTTCTTCATAGTAATTTCTTACAATTTTTTGTATTTCTATGGTGTCAGTTGTAATCTCTCCTCTTTCATTTCTGATTGTGTTTATTTGGGTCCTCTCTCTTTTTTTCTTGATAAACCTACTTAAAGGCTTGTCAATTTTGTTTATCTTTTCAAAGAACCAGCTCCTGGATTCATTGATCCTTAGAATTGTGCTTTTAGTCTCTATGTCATTTAATTCTGCTCTGATCTTAGTTATTTCCTTCCTTCTACTTGCTGTGGACTGCCTTTGTTGTTGTTCCTCGAGTTCTTGTAGTTGTAGGGTTAAGTTGTTTGTTTGAGATGTTTCTATCTTTTTTAGGTAGGCCTGTATCGCTATGAACTTCCCTCTGAGGACTGCCTTTGCTGTGTCCCATAAGTTTTGGGTCGTTGTGAGTTCATTTTCATTTGTTTCCAGAAACTTTTTGATTTCCTCCCGAATTTCATTCTTGACTCATTCATTGTTTAATAGCATACTATTCAATCTCCATGATTTTGAGGACTTTGTGTTTTTCCCCTTGGGGTTGGTTTCTAGTTTCAGTCCCTTGTAGTCAGAGAAAATGCTTGGTATGATTTCAGTTTTCTTGAATTTGTTGAGGTTAGTTTTATGTCCTATCATGTGGTCTGTCTTTGAGAATGTTCCATGTGCATTTGAAAAGAATGTGTATTTAGTTTCTTTGGGATGAAGGGCTCTATATATATCAGTTAAGTCCATTTCATCTAGAGTGTTGTTCAATGCCACAATATCTTTGTTGATATTTTGTATAGAAGATCTGTCCATTTTTGACACTGGGGTATTAAAATCCCCTACTATAATTGTGTTGCTGTCAATATCTTTCTTGAAGTCCTCTAAGATTTTCTTGATGTATTTAGGTGTTCCTATGTTGGGTGCATATATATTTACAATGTTTATGTCTTCCTGGTGGATTCTTCCCTTGAGTATTATGAAGTGACCTTCTGGGTCTCTCTTTATGGCTCTTCTTTTGAAGTCTATTTTGTCTGATGTGAGTATTGCTACCCCAGCTTTTCTTTCCTGTCCATTTGCTTGGAAAATTTGTTTCCAGCCCTTCACTTTGAGTCTGCGTAAGTCTTTTGTCCTCTGGTGGGTCTCTTGTAGGCAGCATATATGTGGGTCATGCTTTCTTATCCATTCAGCTATTCTATGCCTTTTCATTGGAGCATTTAATCCATTTACGTTTAAGGTTATTATTAATAGGTACTTATTCATGGCCATTTTCATGCCTGTGTTCCCCTCTTTCTGTCTCTCTTTTCCTTCCTTTTCTTAAAGCAGTTCCTTTAGCATGTCTTGTAGAAGTAGTTTGGTAGAGGTGTATTCTTTTACCCTTCTTTTGTCTGGGAAGCTCCTTATTTGGCCTTCTTTCTTGATTGAAAGACTTGCTGGGTAAAGTCGTCTTGGTTGCAGGCCTTTGGTTCTCATCACTTGGAATATTGCCATTCTCTTCTGGCTTGGAGCGTTTCCATTGAGAAGTCAGCTGCTAACCTTATCAGGGCTCCCTTGTATGTTACTTCCTTTTTCTCCCTTGCTGCCTTAAAGATTCTCTCTTTGTCTTGGAATTTTGCCATTTTAATTATGATGTGTCTTGAAGTGGGCCTCTTTGAGTTCCTCTTGATTGGGACTCTCTGTGATTCCTGGATTTGTGTGACTTTTTCTCCTATCAAATTAGGGAAGTTTTCCATCATTACTTTTTCAAGTAGATTTTCTATCCCTTGCTCTTCTTCTTCTCCCTCTGGTATCCCTATTATATGGATATTATTACGTTTCATATTGTCTTGCATTTCTCTTAATCCCTCTTCATTCTTTCTGAGCTTCTTTTTCTTTTCTTGCTCTTTCTGGATGTTTTTTTCTACTTGGTCCTCCAACTCGCTGATCCAATCTTCTGTTTCATCAATTCTGCTTTTCATTCCTTCCACTGTGTTCTTTAGTTCAGATATTGTGTTTTTCATTTCCTCTTGGCCCTTGTTGATAGTTTCTATTTCTTTTTTCATGTTGGTATAGTTTGCAGTGAGTTCCTTGTAGCTTCCCTGTAGTTTCTGGTAGCTCATTGAGAGTTCTTGAAGCTTCCTGACAACCATTGCTTTGAACTCAAAATCTGATAGTTGAGTTGCCTCCATTTCATTTAGCATTCTTTCTGGGGCTTCCTCCTTTTTTGTGTGTGGGGATTGTTTCTTTGTCTTCCCATTGTTTGTGAGACTCTTCTTGTTAGGCTCAGTTTCTTAAATTGATTTGTTCTGGTCCCCTGGGTTTATGGTGTGAACTTCTGTGGTAGAATGCCTGTGAGATTCAGTGGTGCTGTCTTCTTCGAGTATCCTGGTGTTTACGGCTTCCAGTGTCTCAGCTGTTGAAATGCCCCCTCTTTGGGACCAACTGTGGTCTTTCCACAGTTCCAGGGTTTTTTTTTGGTTTTGTTTTTTGTCTCACTCATAGGTTTTTAAAAAGAGAAAAGGGGAAGAAAGAAAAAAAAGAAAAGAAGAAAAAGGAAATAAAAAATGGAAAGAGAATAAAGAAAAGCAGAATGAAAAAGAAAAGAAAAAAGAGAAAGGAAGAAGAGATAAACTTGGAAAGAAAGGAAGAAGGAATAGAACAAGAAAGAAGTAATGAGAAGCAAAAAGAGTTGAAGGATAAGAAAAGATTAAAATAATGAAAAATTAATAATAAAAAAAGAGGAAAAAGAAAGAAAAAAAAAAGACCAACGAACCCCCCAAATCCCCCCCACCCAAACCACCAAGTCTTGCTGTTATCAATCTTGCCAAGCTGGTTTTTCTGGCCTTGCTGACTGCAGTGGCCAAGAGGTGACTGTATTGTGTTTCTCCCTGTTCAGCACTCAATTTTCTTTGGACTACTGTCCTCAGAGCTAGCCCGGGGCCTCTCCACACAGGGCCTCAGGTGTATCTTCTGAGGCAGCAGGTGCCTACAGCAGTCACGCGCACACAAGCGCTAATGATCTTTCAGCCTTCAGTGCACAGCTGCCAACTGTCCTGCAAGCACATATCAACCCCCACGCAGGTCGCACACAGGTGTCTAAGATCTCCCAGCAGTCCATGCAGGTTCCCGATGGTGCAAGGGCTCTGAGTAACCATATGGTATCGCAGATTCCTGATGGCACACGCCCAGACTCCGAGAGACCTAATCGTATCACAGCTCCCTGATGGCGCTCGTGCACTGAGAGACCGTAGCTCTGAGCGACTGTAGCATAGCTCCCCCAGTGGCACACTGGCACCAATGGATCCCCGGGCAGCTGTTCCCAATGGTGCGTGGGCGTAGACAGTCGTGCGAGCTCCAGCGCGCAGTCCTCCCAGGGCCATGAGATCTTAACTCCTCTTTGTGAGATTTCAAGCAACCAGGTTTATCCCAGTGCTGCCGAGACCTTGTTTGGCTGATCAGAAAGCGGTTGATCTGGCTCCATCTCTCCCTAGAGTCTTATGGCCAGCATTGGCCTGGGATCTCAGCCCCTGCCCTGGTCTCTGCGCTGCTGGAGTACTCTCCTTACCGTCTGGTTTTTCAATGTCCACTGCAATTTTCGATCTCCTGTTTTCAAATATGCTGTGTTTCTGGTGTCTGTTTGCTGTGCTCTGCTGTAAATCGGCCAGGTTTTTCACCTGTGTGAAGGGGGAAGAGGGATGTGCATCCTCTTATCGCGCCACCATCTTCTCTCCTGCTATTTTGCATGTTTTTAAACTTTGTATAATTGGTGTCACACTGTGTTTATTTTCCATGGTTTGCTTTTTTTTTACTCCACTGTATGTTTTTGACTTTCATTCATTGCTCTAGTCTTTCTAGTTTTGTTCATTTTCAGGCTACTGTTTTATACTCGTTACATAAAAATACTAGAATTTATTAATTCTCCTTCTGATGAACAGTTTGCTGTTCTTACCAGTTTATTGTTATTTAGACATGCTCTTTAAAATTTTTTTATAGGTAGCCCTGGCTGGTGCAAGCACATATGTAATCTTAACATTTTTTGTGGCTTTTGAGGCAATAATTTCTATCTTGATCCATATAGTAAAGTTGTGCCATCTAACTAAGGGAGGCTCAATATTTTTGGCTTTTAGCTAGACTTCAATAGTGTGATAATACAAGTTATATCACGCTCACCAGAAGCCCTGATAATATTGAGGGAAAAGTTTCATTTAATAAATGCCATTTATTTCTTTAAAAACTTTCTAAACATGGGTGTTTTGTGGTAAAAAGTTAGGAATTAGTGTTTGGTAGTGACTGGCCTAGTATAGACTAATAATGATTACTAAAAATATGATTGATTTATTGATAGAAAGTAATAAACTTTTTTTTTTAGGAAATGTTGTGGGCAACTTGGGACACTCCTTCTTCAGTCAGAGTTTCCTTGGCAGTAAAGAACATGGTGGATTCCTATATGTAACATCTACTTATCAGTCCCTGCAAGACCTTGTGCTCCCAGTCCCACCTTACTTGTTTGGGATTCTCATACAGAAATGGGAAACTCCTTGGGCTAAAGTGTTTCCCATCCGACTAATGTTGAGACTTGGAGCTGAATATCGACGTAAGTAGTAAAATACCTTCTTCTAAAACACATCAGCAAGACATGCTGACTCTCTAAAGTCTTGAAATATTCAGAGCCACACCTCCCCACTCCCAGTGATACAATTCAGCAGAATTTTGAAATAGCTAAGCTAAACTTAGCCATTGTCTCTACTTATTTTGCCTAGAATGGGAGGGACTGAAAATATCAAATGAGAAAGTTAGTGGTCATTTATTACCTTTTACACTTATTGGCTTTATAGTTCAAATGCATAATCACCTTCAGAAAAAAATGAATTGAACCTAACAAATAACTTTATTTTTTATAGTTTCTATATATGGTGAGTGCATTTTTTTGTCACTTGATTGGAAAATAGTTGCAGCAAATTATTTTCCATAACCTAACAGATACTGGGAACTAGTGGTATAGAGATCACTCAATCAGTTGGCAGGACAAGCAACAGAAAAGCTCCCTGGCCCATGGTTGTAGCCGCACAACTAAGTTATGATTTTTTTCTAAGATGTCAAGGGCTAAATTCAAGCTTTATTTTAAACTTTGTATCTTCACCTAATTGAAAGTGTGCTGGTCTAGACATCAGACCACTTGAATAGGTTCTTAACTTTGCCACTTACTAGCTCTGTAACTTTGGCCAAATCACTCAAGTTGTCTGATTGTCAGTTCTTTTGCAACTGAAGATGATAATGCTTGCCTTTTATATTATATAAGGTTTTTAAGAGGATCAAGTGAGATGAAAAATTATTTTATAAACCATAAAACTATATACTGTATGTTCTCAGCAAGTCAGCTTTATAATTTATAATCTCACTTATTTATTCACTAATGAACAAGAATTTAATAAAGGCCTACCATGTGTCATGAATTCCGGGAATTCAGAAATAGCCAAGACATGGTTATAGGCTCTTAGAATCTTTTGTAAAGAAGACATACAGAAATCATGAAGCATATATTGTATTAAAACACATACTCCCAAGTTAATAGAGTTCTTTGGGAGCTCCAAGATAGACTCTTAACTTCACCAAGAATGAAGGGATCAGCTCTGGCTGGTGTAGCTCCATGGGTTGAGCTGTGAGCCAAAAGGTTGCTAGTTTGATTCCTAGTCAGGGAACATGCCTGGTTTGCAGGCCAGGTCCCCAGTAGGGGGCATGTGAGAGGCAATCACACATTGATATTTCTCTCCTCTTTCTCCTTCCCTTCCCCTCTCCCTAAAAATAAAAATAAATAAAAATCTTAAAAAAAAAGAATGAGGGAATCAGATGAGAAACATTTTTTGGACCAAGGGCCTCTGGACTGAACTGTGAAGGAAACATGAATCAGCCTAGTGAAGTAGGTAAAGGAAAGGGTTGTGTGCAGATAAACTAACATGTATAACTTCTTGTCTTTTTTAAAAATTTAATTCACTGATTTGAGAGAGAGAAACATCAATTTGTTGTTCCACTTATTTATGCATTCATTGTGATTCTTGTATGTACCTTGACCGGGGATTGAACCTGCAACCTTGGTGTATCGGGATGATGCTCTAACCAACTGAACTACCTGGCTGGGGCCTATAACTTCATGTCTTGATCAGACAGCTCAAGTCATAAAGTTCAAGGAATGAACCAGCTAATAGGATCACCTGGTATTTGGCCTGCCAAAGGAGGGTGCCAGTTAGGAGATGTCTGTGTGAATTCTTTTAGAGTTCTTGAGCATAAAGGAATCAGAAGATACTTATTTCCTAGATCATGTTAATGCATTTTGAAGAACAGTGCTTCCTGAGATTTTTGGTCATTTTTGAAACAACTGCATCAAAAGGCTTGTTTTGGTCATCAAACGACTGGTATAGTTTATAGAAGGCTTAGGATTTGCCTGTGATGCTAATATGCTAAATACTTTTTGAGCTCTAGATTTCATATGCTCTAATGAGCCATTATAATTATATTTGGAAAACTGTTATCAACCATAATATCTCCTTTACCCAAATTTTAAGGTGCCAGACTTAGTCTGATCATTTCTCATTTCCCTAGTTTATCCATGCCCACTATTCAGTGTCAGATTTCGGAAACCATTGTTTGGAGAGACGGGGCATACCATCATGAATCTTCTTGCAGTAAGTTGGGAATTTTTGCTTTCTTTTTTCTTATCAGAGTTTGTATGGGAGAAGGAAGAGAAAGATTTTATCATTTTGTTGATTGCAGTGCATTCCCTGCTGTTTCAGGCAGGTGAAGATTTATGTTAAAGGAAAAGAACTATATATATAGTGTAAGGAGCATTGGAGTGAATTAGTACAGGATTCCAGCCCCTGATTATATACTTTTTATCTAAGTGACCTTGCAGGATTATTGAGGACTACAGGTAATATATAATTAAATCACAAAGCATTCTGTCTTGTTTTTATTTTAAGCCTGGCGTCCTAGAGTATATCTAGAATATATCTACAATCTGAAAATTTCTCACAACTTTTTGAACTGTTAACATTGTGGTCCAGATGATCACTGTCTCTTGTCTCTAGCCTTTATCTGATCATTTTCCTTCTATCCTTGCTCCCTTACTGTCTATTCTTTGTAAAGAAGTCAGGGGGTGTCCCTAGCTAGCCCTCAAACATCACAAATTCTTCTCATAAACAGTAGACACATGTGCTCAGCATTAATCTGCCTCTCCCCAGACCCAGAATGTGGTGGCCCTCCTGATTTCAGTTTTAGGGTAGCATGGAATTACTGGGTCCTGGTTTTTTTATATTTAAAGCTAATTTTTAATTACTTGTTTTGTTCAACATAAGCTGCCACGCATCTTTGTGTCAATACAGTACAAGCACAAACCTGGCCAAAAAAAAAAGTAAAGGTAAGGTCTTTATGGTGGCCTATAAGACCCTATGAAATTTAGCATTATGCTATAACTTTGACCTTGACTCCTCCAGTTCTTGCTCATTTTGCTTCAGCCACACTAGATGTCGGGTGAATATATGTATGTTTTATCCTACAAATATTCATTCAGTGCCTAGGGTGTTCCAGGCATTTGGAATATAAGAACAACACAAGTGAGACTTCGTACCCTCTTGGAGCTTACCTTAGGGGGAGGAGACAGTTAACAAATAAATACTGAAATTGTTAAGTGGTATCAAGCAGGGTAAGCATTCAAATATTTGTTTAATATTATATATGAGGTATATGAAACTTTTTAATCTCCTTCTTTGTAAGAGTTTATAATCTAATAGAAAGCTGGAATACACAGACACAGTGGGGCTTTCGTTATCCTAATTATTTAGATAAATGGGATCTTTCAGTTTTGACATTCTTTACATTTCTACTAATTTTACTACTATAAATGAAATCCTGCCATTGATGACTTCTTTGTTCTACTTCAATCTGCTTTTACACAGGACTTCAGAAATTACCAATATACATTACCAGTAGTCCAAGGTTTGGTGGTTGACATGGAAGTTCGGAAAACCAGCATCAAAATTCCCAGCAACAGATACAATGAGGTAAGATTTAATATGAAAACATATTTTTCATAGTTGAATACATGAATGAAGGTAAAAAATGTAGGATTACATATAAATTTATTTTTTAATTAATTGACAGTGAAATCAGTTTTTAATGTTGTATGACCTAGATCAATAATGGGGAATTTCATAATAGGCAAGATGTTAAATTTGTGATTCATTTAGTCATTAGTTGTGCTTTTGCCTTTTGGATGCTGTGATAGTCAGTGATAGGTTTGCATTTTGATTAAGATATAAAATTCATAGCATTCATGGTATGATCTTTTCATCTTTCCCTTTTATTGTAAGTACATGTTATTTTTGACTATCATTAATGTTTAAGCACAACTCACTTAAGTCCTGAAATGACTTTTAAGTGAGGTTCCAAAAGCAAATGACTGCATCTTATATTAAGCTGTATTTTGTAACTAAAATGAAATTATGCATACTACCCATATATTAACAGAATTAGATAATCTATGTTCTTTACTTATTTGTCATGTGAATTCTTTCTTGAATTAAAAATTTTCTTAAAATCATTTTTAAACTGTCTAATGGTGGGGGTGGAGGGATTGAGCAAAAAAGGAAAAACACAGAAAGAACTAATGGACACAGACAACAGTGTGGTGATTTCAGGGTGGGGGAGGGGAGTGTGTAGAGGTGGAAGATGGTATGGGGGATAAATGGTGATGAAAAAAATAAAAGCTTCCTGTACTTAAAAAATATTGTGTTTTAAAAGAGAAATTTTATTTTTAAACTTAGCTTGATATTATAGTGGTTAAAATTTGTTTTTTTTTTTAATTTGTTATTTTATTAGGCAGGGTGGTAACTTCCTGATTACTTCTTTTACTATTTCTTGGTATGAAATAATTTTCTCCCTTCCTTCCCTCCTTTTTCATTCAGCATCTATTTACTTATTTATTTGTACATTCAATAAATATTCTGTACTTGGTATGTACGTAGAGTCACACAAATGTTTTACTGGACTTAAAGCTCAGGGCTCCACATTGTTGTGTGGAGGTGGCCTCTGTGAAGGAAGCCTTTACCCAGGGCTTAAAATAGTAACTGGAGTGTGTGTTTAACTTCTTCTGGGGTGTAATTACCAATTTTTAGGTGTTCTACTTTGGAATATCAGAGAGTATTAATAGACTAGACTAGGTATAAGCAAATCTTTAAAATGAACTATTTTTATATAATTTATGCCCTAAGTAGTATTAAAAGAGATTATGCTTTGGAAACTTGTTATAGTTCTCATATTTGAAGTTTTATTATCTATTTCACAAACATCAACTAAATATATTCTATGATATAAAATTTAAAAACATTAGTAAGGACATTATACTTGCCTTGTTGGAGCACACTGTCCAGGAATAGATGATCAGATGTCATCTCCAAGTAGATAACATATATATTAGGTTGGCCAAGAAGTCCGTTCAGTTTTTTCTGTAAAATAAAAGACACATTTTTCATTTTCACCAATAATTGTATTGATATTTTGAGTGTGTTGACTATCTCCCATGTGGTATAATGTTGATTGTTCTCAGTGAATGTCGTGATTTGATCGCTGTCAACTTCAACTGGTCTACCAGACCATGGAGCATTGTCCAGTGAGCAGTCTACAGCACCAAACTTTGCAAACCACTTTTGATATGTTTGATCGGTCACAGCACCTTCTCTATACACTGCACAAATCTTTTTTGGGGGGTTTCAGTTGCATTTTTACTTTTCTTGAAATAATAAAGCATACTACGCCAAAAATGTTTTGTATTTTCTTCCATCTTCAATATTAAAATGGCTATACAAAAATGCACTGATTTTAATAATTTTTTCTAAATGCATGCCAATAGTGGCAGCTGTCACAATACAATCTAACATAATTGTTTTGAATGAAGACAGCTAAGCGCTACTAGAGTCATCTTATGGGGAAAAAAACAAAACGAACTTTTTGGCTAACCCAGTACTGTCCTTGGTGTTTGCAAGGTGGTGCTTTGTGTTGGGAGTTGGGTCTGTTTTGTATATCTGTAAAAACTGTGAGACTCCCCACGGTTATTTCAGTACCGACTGATGATATTCATTACAATAGCTGCCATTCATATTATCTGTCTTTATCTGAGTTTTGCCTCCTAGATTTATGGTTGTTCAGGTTCAGAAATCTTTGTTCAAAAATAGTAATTGTATTTATCATTTCTTACATTCTATTTTCAATCAAGTTCACCAATTTATTATCACTTATTTTTCTTAACTGATTTAGCAGACTGACTTTCCTTCTAATTCAGTTTTTGTTTCAACTCAACATAATTGTCTCTCACAGTCTTGGAGAGTTGAACTGTGTTGTGTCTGATAATTCTTCACTTTATATTTGAAAAAATAATTTCTTAATACATTATTTCACTTAATCACCACAGTATTCCACTTTTCCTCTCATTCGTTTTTTCATTTATACCAATGGTCTTTCTTATTATTTCCTAAACTCTGCTCCTTTTTTGTTTTATAGCCTTCACACAAGCTATTTCCTTATTGATGCACATTTGCCCTACTCTTCACCTGCCTCATGCTCACTCATTTTTCTGGCATCAGCTTAAATGGCATTTTTTTCAGCTAGGGTTTTCTTTAAGTCCCTACTAGGGTAACTCTTCCTGTAACAAGTGCCCTAGAATTCCATACATCCTATGTGTAGTACTCACTACATTTGTAATGATCTTGTTCAGTGCCTATTTTCTCTACTAGACTTTCAGTTCCATGAGAGACTATGTCTATCTTATTTACCATTGTACCATTAGCAGACTACCTGATATAGAGTAATTGCACAAGAAATATATATTGAATGAAGACATGAAACAGAACTAATATAGATAAAACAGTATAAAAACAAGTTCTGAGACTTATTGTAAGGTTACTAAAAGTTTAGAGAGGAGAGAACTCTGATTAATGGAGCTGTTAAGAATGTTTCTTCATTTCTAATTGGTTCTGAATCCATAATAGCCAGAGCACCATGTTCCATGTAGAAGATATTTTTAAATATTCATGTAAATGTAAATGCTATCTAAGTATAAATGCATGAAAGATTTGAAATGGACAATGAATGATGTTTAGGAGCTAGAAAGAGAAGGGTGGGGGACTTCCAGCCAAGATGGAGGTGTAGTTAAACACACTGTGCCTCCTCACACAACCAACATAAGGACAACAACAGCTTAGAAACAAAAACCAACCAGTACTGACAGGAAATTGAACGGCATGGAAGTCTGACAACCAAGGAGATAAAATAGACATATTCATCCAGACCGGTAAGAGGGGCAGGGTCGGTGGCCGGTGGAGAGGGGTTGCGGCAGGAAAAAGCAGTGGCGGGCAGACCCAGTGAGGCGTGCAAGGCAGCTGGCTGACCGCAGTCACAAATTCCCATGCAGATAAACCAGGTGAAACTGGGAAGTGAGGCAGACTGCACAACCCAGGGCCCCAGTGCAGGGAAATAAAGCCTCAAAAAACAATTGAAAACACCTCTGGGGTTTGAGTGCCGGGAAAGACTCCCAGCCTCACAGGAGAGTTTGTTGGAGAGACCCACAGGGTCCTAGAATGTACACAAGCCCACCCACCTGGGAATCAGCACCAGAAGGGCCCAATTTGCTTGTGGAAAGGAGGTGGAAGGGACTGAAATCTGAGAGAGCAGAGCAAGCGCCATTATTCCCTCTCTGACCCTGCCCCCACATACACTGTCACTACCCAGCAACTGGGTTGCCCCGCCCTGGGGAACAAGTAAGGCTCCACCCCTCACTATGTAACAGCCGCAACTAAACCAAAAAAAAAACAAAAACAAACAACAAAACAAAACAGAAACAAAAATGGCTCAAATCGGAGAACAAATCAAAGCCCCAGAGCCAATTCATCTAAGCGACAAAGAGATTGCCAACCTATCAGATGCACAGTTCAAAGCTATGGTGATCAGGATGCTCACAGAATTGGTTGATTTTGCTCACAAATTAGATGACAAAATGGAGGCTACAATAAGTGAAATGAAGAAAAAAGCACAGGGAACCAACAAAGATGGGAGGAACACTGGGACTCAAATCAATGGAGTGGACCAGAAGGAATAAAGAAATGAATAAACAGAAAACAAGGAAGAAACAAGAATTCAAAAAAATGAGAGGCTTAGGAACCTCCAGGACATCTTGAAACGTCCCAACATCAGAATTATAGGGGTACCAGAAGGGGAAGAGGAAGAGCAACAAGTGGAAAATTTATTTGAACAAATAATAAAGGAGAACTTCCCCAATCTGGCAAAGGAAATAGACTTCCAGAAAGTCCAGGAAGCTCAGAGAGTCCCAAAGAAGTTGGACCCGAGGAGGTACACACCAAGGCACATCATAATTACATTAGCCAAGATTAAAATGAAGGAGAGAATTCTAGAAGCAGCAAGGGATAAGGGGACAGTCACCTACAAAGGAGTTCCCATCAGGCTGTCAGCTGATTTCTCAAAGGAGACCTTGCAGGCAAGAAGGGGGTGGAAAGAAGTATTCCAAGTCATGAAAGGCAAGGACCTACATCCAAGATTGCTCTATCCAGCAAAGCTGTCATTTAGAATGGAAGGGAAGATAAAGTGCTTCTCAGATAAGGTCAAGTTAAAGGAGTTCATCATCACCAAGCCCTTATTATATGAAATGTTAAAGGGACTTATCTAAGAAAAAGAAGATAAAAAATATG
>PVKU01013808.1:0-26532 GCA_004027475.1 Anoura caudifer
GCCGTTTTTGACCAGGACCTCCTATAACTTGGATTTCTTGAATGAACTGAATGGAATGCTAAACATTTTCCAGGCTAATGGCGTTAATTAGATATCCTCATTCACTGTAATTATAATTATTATAATTATATACCTAATTATATTTCAAATGCGGAATTGTACTAAAAATACCTGACAGATGTTTCCAGAATTCTGAGGAGAATGATAAATTGTAAGTAAGAAGTTGTAACTTTGCTATTTTCCCACCAATAGTGTCTGAACACTGGCTAAATAGCCTAAGGAAGGTGCGATTTTAAAGTTACTTGCATACTTTCACAGAGCACAGACGTGGTATTAACTATCTTTACAGTTCACCAGGAACGCTTAGGAGCTAGCATTGCATATTGCAAAACTACTAAGGAAATGCATCTTGAAATATCCTCTTTTTTTTCTGACACCGTTTACATCTTTTTTAAAAAATTAATTGAATTTATTGGGGTGACACTGGTTCGCCAAACCATACAGGTATCAAGTGTAGTGCTCAGTAAAACATCATCTGATATTGCATCGTGGCCCATGGCCCTAGGCAAAGTGGTCTAGGGTCTAAGGAGCTGGCTGATGGAAGATGGTGCAGGGTTCCTGCACCCCATTTCGGTCACCGTGAGTCTGGAGACCCCAAACCCTTTCTTCCCAAACAAGACTCCGTTAAGTCCCCAGGGCAGAAAGTCAGTGGGAAGCAAAGCGGCCGCGGGGAGCTTTTCTACCTGCGCCAGCGCTTCGAGGCCTCGGTTCTCAGCTTCCCAGGTCCCAAATCCATGGGTTCGAGAGCAAGCTGGAGCAGGACCTCTCCAGGGGAGCCCGCACGGGTGCGGTTCCTGCTGGAGGCTGGGCTGGAAGCAAAGCCAAAGAAGAGAGGCCTCCTTCATCTCCCCTCCCCGCCCCCTCGCCCCCACCCCCGCCCCACTCTGCTGAAGCCGGCTCTGCGAGACCCAGAGCCCCAGGTCCCAATCTTCCTGCCGGCGCCTGCGGGGCTGCCAGGAAGCTGGAGGGAAGGATTCCCCCGACCGAGGCCTGCGCCCCGGAGCCCCGGGAGCCCGTGCTTCTCTTCTGCACTCCCGCCTCACCACCGGTTCTCGCACCCGCACCCACTTTTGGCCCAGCCCAGCGACTCGCGGTGGGGGCCCCCGCTGAGCTCTAAGCGGAACGACAGCCTGACCCTGTCGCCAACAGACGCCTGGTGCCTCTTCCTCGTTAGAAACTGCGCGGAGAGAGCGGAGGTGTTCGTGGGCCTTCTAGAAACTTCGGGACCTAGGAAAAGCGTTGGAGGTGGGGGATGTCTACATCCTCCCCTCCTCTCCAGCCCCAGCAAACCTGTCAACACTCAACGCAGGTGTCTCCGTGGCCAGCGCCGCTCAGGGACACTCCCGTGCCCAGCTTCGCCGAAGCGTCGGCAGTACCCGCACCTACGGGAGGCGTGGGCCGTGTCCTTGTGGATCATGGCTCCGTGCGGGCGCGGTGGGCGTCCGAGGTCCTTTCTCCTGCGCCACCTCCCATCTTTGTCTGTTGTGTCCTGTGCTAATAAAAATGTGGGAAAGCAATATCACGTACCTTCTCCGAGAGAAGTCCAACAACCCCAAGATTTCAAAGGGGCGGTGGGCCTGGGTGGTGGTGAGGGGGAGTGGCTGACAGGCTTCTTTGGCAGGGCGCTTACAGATTTGTGTCAGGTGGTAGGGGGCTCAGGAACAATTTTTAAAGAACACCCACGTAACTTTTCAGAAAGATGATACACACACACACACACACACACACCAAGCAGCAATAACATGATTTTCTATGCATGGCTCATTGTTTTAGAATGTGTCACGCTGTATTACAGACTTCTACAGTAGAAGCATCAATTTTAAGTGTCAATCACTTTGTGCTATTTGGTGCCTTTGGAGATGCGACTATTCTTGTGTGCAGCCCGCCTAATGATGGTTTACTTTAGGAGAAATCTCTGTGTCCACTGAATTAGTGGAAAAGTTACAAGTGTATCTTTAGAACTTTGGGGTCAGCTAAATCACTGTCATCTCAATATTTTATTGACCTTAACACTAAAAGAAACTTAATACATGGATCGGTTTCTGCACGCCCCCAGCCAGGGACCTGGCCCACAACCCAAGCATGTGCCCTGATCTCAGGAATTGTACCGCTAACCTTTCCATTCACAGGCTGGCGCTCAACCCTCTGAGCCAAAGCAGCCACGGTTAAAGTCTTCAATTTTAAAGGATCTGTTTCCTTCGAGAAATGTGGAGATCATTGTGAAACTTATGCCTTAGAGTTAAGTAAAGGGGTTGTGGGTATCACTGGCTTCTAAAGTGCAGAGCAAAAAACAGGCACCTGCCTTACGGGACACGCTTGCTGCTCTCTCTGATCACTGGTCACTCCCCAACTATGAGAGGCTCCACACAATACCAGGACTTCATCTGAGACCGCAAGTCGGAATGAGATCTCCCAGATCCAACCAAGTTTGCATGGTTCCTTCTGCTGAAGAAGAGACATCAAGAGGTCTCCTGTCTTGACACTACTCAGCAGCAGCTGTGGCTCTCTGCTCGCTTGACACCTGGTGCAATTGCAGTTTCTGATGGAGAAACGTTTTCAGTTGACACCTGTGATAGAAATATATGGTCTACAGTTTTCAGAGAAGCTAGAAAGTAGTAATAGACTAAATACCTAATTTTTGTTAAAAGAGACTTTGTAAAGAGTTAAAGTGACACAAACTAGAGAAGTCCGGTTAAGATCATTTGAATCAAGGCTTTCTGGGTAAAGTTTCTCATTCTCTCTCTCCCCCTCCTTCCCCTCACTCCCTCTAAATGAAGCCTAAATTTAAAAGACAAAGCCAGGATGTTTAAAAATCACACAAAAGTGAGAAAACAGAAAAGCTAGTAGGGATAGGAGAAAGTCGTGGAAGGCAGGACATTGGTCACATTGTTCTCGTCTGCTGTTCTCCTGGAACATTTAGGAGCGCTTACCAAATGCTTGCAATACAACAGAATTAAGGGTATGAACATCATCGTCTTGACCCACCAGGAATTCTGAACACTGAAATGTCAGGCATATAAAAGCTGGACCGAAGGGGAAATCGTTTGACTTCAAGGTTGCATTGACGACGTATTTATCAGATTATACAGTTGAGACCTTGTTTCCTTGCCTCCCGGCGCTCGCACCGGGTTCTCCCTGGCGCGTGGGCTTCCTGGCCAGACGAGTCCCATGCGGCCCGGCTGCCCACGCGACCCCGTCTGGGGTCTGTTTGCGCAGAGCCTGTGCTCCTTTCCGGAGACACCCTCCGTGGGGCCCGGCAGAGGTGCTTGGAGGCGTGCGAATCCCGCTCCGCGGGCGCGGCGGGGGCGCCAGGCGGGCGGACACCCCCGTGGCCGGCCGTGGTCTCGGGCGCGGGGCCCTCGGCCGTAACGTCACTCCCGGGACTGGCCGTTGCAGCCAAACGACCGCGTTCCGGTTCCGGTGTGTTGACCAGGAGACGCGGGTACACAGAGAGGACAGGCTACCGACGCAGACTAGGCGGTGGCGGGCGGGGAGCCGCGGGCGCCATGAGTCAGAAGCATGTGCTGCAAGGTAGGGGCTGGGGCGGCCCCCGAGGGCCGGCGGCGGGAGCGGGGACCGCGGGGCAGCCGGCGCCACCTGCCTCTCCCCGCAGTGTTCGAGCAGTACCAGAAAGCCCGCACCCAGTTCGTGCAGACGGTGGCAGAGCTGGCGACCAGGCCCAAAAACATCGAGACCCTGCAGAATGCTGGTGAGCCCCCCGCTGAGCCCGCAGCGCCCCGGATCTGCGGGGCGGTGCAACCTGGTGCCTGGGCCCCCGCTCCGCACCCCGAGCCCTCGATCCCCCTGAGCCCTCCGCCCTGCCCCACCGTCACCCATGTGCCCGGCCAGTCGCCGCCCTGTGTCCTCTGGCCTCTCGTTGCCCGAGTCCCCGGTTCCCCACCTCAACCCTCTCCTTACCCGGCCTCCTTTACCATCCCCCTGCCTGGCCTGCTGAGCTGGGGGAGGAGGAGGGTGGGGTCTGGGGGATGGCGCCCCGACTTTCCTCCAGTTCACCGCAACGCGCACGCAGACTCTTTAGCGGCCCTTTAGGCAGGAGGCTGAGAGGGCGACGCGCGAGGACGGGTGTGCGAGAGGCCCAGCGTCCCTATTTCCGTCCCAGCGCCCCCAGGCAAGGGTCAGGTTGGAAAGCAAAGCCAAAGGAATTGCCTGGAAGTTCTTTTACGTGAATGCGAATTTACCCTAATCACACCCGTTTTATCCGGGTGCCCGTGCAGGTCACCCAGCCTTTGGTCACCTTCGACTTCTTCACACCAAAGGAATTCCAGAGCGGCTGACCCATTGTTTTTCGTTTGGTACTGCTGAAAGAGCAATGATGTGCTTGGATATTTTCCAGGACATTCAAAGTCGGTAAAGACCTAGCTTTGAAAAATCCTTATGGTGTTCTCATTTCACCCTCAGCCTGAACTCATGAAGACTATAGAGAGGAAGAGTGTGTGTGTTTGTGTATGTGACATGTTTATCGATTAACATAAAGATAAAATAATGGTGGCACTCTCACTAAGCATTATCCCACCACCATCTGAACTCAAAGTAAGATAGCATTTTATCACCGCTGTGTCATGAGAAGCCTTCAATATATAGGATATGATATTGAAAACATTTAAATTAACATAGAATTAAAAGAAAATTAACATATAGACAGGGCAAGAATGTTCAGATATAATATTAACTCTGGGTTTTTTTGTTTTTTTTTAAGGGGAATTTCTACTGCCCTTAGAAAATCAATCTCTCTCTGTCTCTCTCTCTCTCTCTCTCTCTCTCTCTCTCACACGCACACACACACACACACATACACACATGGTATATTTAGTTACTGGGAGGGATTTTGGTGTTTATTCCTTGTACATTTTCATTTGAGGTCAGGAGATGTATTTACAATAGAGAAAGTGTATTTTATAATTTCTAAAAGCTTTTTTTCAGATATAGGGATAATCGTATATTCACAGGTAGTTGTAAGAAACATTACATGATTCTGTGTACCTCAAAACTGTAGTATGGTATCACAACCAGCATGTTCACATGGATCATTAATTGATTTAGTTCAGGTTTCCCTAGTTTTACTTGTACTTATTTGTGTCTGTGCTATACAGTTTTATCCTGTGTGTATCCATCACTACCATAGCCAAGACACAGAACTCTTTTATCACCACCAGGATGCCTCCTTGTATTGCCCTTTTATAACTACACACACCTCCACCTTGTCCCTAATCCCTGGGCAATCACTAATCTGCTTTCCATTAGAAACATTTTTTATCACTTATATATTTGCCTTGCCACAGTTTTCTTGTATAACTGACACAAGTATAAAGGCATAGACTTATTACCGATGACTTTTCTTCCTCAAAACTTTTCTGGGACCTCAACAAGGTATGATAGGGGGCAATGGAATAAACTTAAGCAATGTTGGCATCCAAAAGACTTGTTCAGGTCAAGATGGAGTTAAAGTAGCTCTACCCAATTCACAGAAACAAATACAGGAGACTGCCAAATTGAGGAGACAAGGAAATATGGCCCAAATGAAAGAATGTATCAAAACTCCAATAAAGAACTAAGTGAAATGGAGATAGCCAACCTATCAGATGCAGAGTTCAGAACAGTGATGATAACGATGCTTAGAGATCTCAATGAGTATGGCAAATGCATAAAGGAAGAAATGAAAGCTACACTAAGTGAAATAAAGTCAAATCCATAGGGAACCAACAGTGAAGAAAACAAAGCCAGAGTTCAAATCAACAATTTGGAACATAAGGAAGAAATAAACAGTCAACCAGTACATAATGAAGAACAAGAACTCAAAAAAAAAAAAAATGAGGAGAGAATACGAACACTCTGGGACATCTCCAAATGCACCAACATCCGAATCATAGGGATGCTAGAAGGAGAAGAGGAAGAGCAAGAAATTGAAAAATTAGTTGAAAAAATAATGAAAGAAAACTTCCCTAATTTGGCAAAGGAAATAGACATACAAGGTCAGGAAGCACAGAGAGTCCCAAACAAATTGCACCCAAAGAGGACCACACCAGGACACATCATAATTAAAATGCCAAATATTAAAGATAAAGAGAGAACCTTTTTTTTCTATTTCTTTCTTTAAAACTTTTTAAAGTATATTTTATTGATTATGCTATTACAGTTTTCCCATTTTTTCCTCCCCTTTATTCCCTTCCTCCCAGTACCCCCATTCCCTCCAGCATTCCCCACCTTAGTTCATGTCCATGGGTCATACATATAAGTTCTTTGCCTTCTCCATTTCCTGTACTATTCTTAACCTCCCCCTGTCTATTTTTTCCCTACCATTTATGCTTCTTATTCCCTGTCCCTTTCCCCCCATCTCCTCCCCTCCCTGCTGATGACTCTCCATGTGATTTCCATTTCTATGATGTTCCTGTTCTAGTTTGCTTAGTTTGTTTTTGTTTCAGGTTAAGCTGTGGATAGCTGTGAGTTTGTTGTCATTTTACTGTTCATAGTTTTGATCTTCTTTTTCTTAAATAAGAAAAGTCCCTTAAACATTTCATATAATAAGGGTTTGGTGATGATGAACTCCTTTAACTTGACCTTTTCTGGGAAGCACTTTATTTGCCCTTCCATTCTAAAATGATAGCTTTACTGGATAGAGCAATCTTGGTTGTAGGCCCTTGCTTTTCATGACTTTGAATACTTCTTTCCAGCCCCTCCTTGCTTGCAAGCTTTCCTTTGAGAAATCAGCTGATAATCTTATGGGAACTCCTTTGTAAGTAACTCTCTTCTCTTGAAGGAAGAAAGGGAGAAAGGAAGGAAGGGAAATACATAAAAGAATTTGGAACTAATTATTTAAAAATAAACATTTTGTTGGGCCAAGATGGAGGCGTAGGTGGATACACTGTGCCTCCTCTCACAATCAAAATTAAAGACAACAAAAATATAGAACCAAAAAAACCAACCAGAACATATAGAAAATTGAATTGTACGGAAGTCTGGCAACGATTCACCCAACCCCTAAGAGGGGTGGAGTTGGCGGCAGGTGGAGAGGGGTCACGGCAGGAAAAAGCAGTGGCTAGTGGTCCGGGACATGCAGGCGGCAGTTGGCACACCCCAGGCCCACAGGCAGCAGTTACCGAGCTTGGGGAGGCAATGAGCAGACCAAGCAAGATGCACAAGGCAGCTGACCCCGGTCACACATTCGCGCGCAGATAAATCAGGCGAAAACGGGCAGCGAGACACACTGCGCAATGCAGGGCCCCAGCACTGGGAAATAAAGCCTAAAAGCACCTATTGAGAACACTTGTGGGGGTTGAGCTGCTGGGAGAGACTCCCAGCCACACAGGAAAGTTTGTTGGAGAGACCACAGGGTCCTAGAATGTACACAAGCCCACCCACACAGGAATCAGCACCAGAAGGGCCCAATTTGCTTGGGGAAAGTGGCAGAAGGGACTGGAATCCCAGAGAGAGCAGAGCAAGTGCCATTGTTCCCTCTCGGACCCCACCCCCACATATAGTGTCACAACTCTGTGAAGGGGTTGCCCCATCCTGGTGAACACCTAAGGCTCCGCCCCTCACTATGTAACAGCCACGACCAGACCCCCCCCCAAAAAAAAATGGCTCAAATGGGAGAACGCATCAAAGCCCCAGACCATCTAAGTGACCAAGAGATAGCCAACCTATCAGATGCATAGTTCAAAGCACTGGTGATCATGATGCTCACAGAATTGTTTGATTTTGGTCACAAGTGAGATGAACAAATGAAAGCTACAATAAGTGAAATGAAGAAAAATGCGCAGGGAACCAATAGTGATGGGAGGAAAACTGGGACTCACATCAAAGGAGTGGACCAGAAGGAAGAAAGAAACATCCAACCAGAAAAGAATGAAGAAACAAGAATTCAAAAAAATGAGGAGAGGCTTAGGAACCTCCAGGACATCTTTAAACGTCCCAACATCCGAATTAGAGAGGTACCAAAAAGGGAAGAGAAAGAGCAACAAGTGGAAAACTTACTTGAACAAATAATAAAGTAGAACTTCCCCAATCTGGCAAAGGAAATAGACTTCCAGGAAGTCCAGGAAGCTCAGAGAGTCCCAAAGAAGTTGGACCCAAGGAGGAACACACCAAGACACATCATAATTACATTAGCCAAGATTAAAATGAAGGAGAGAATCCTAGAAGCAGCAAGGGATAAGGGGACAGTCACCCACAAAGGAGTTCCCATGAGACTGTCAGCTGATTTCTCAAAAGAGACCTTCCAGGCAAGAAGGGGCAGGAAAGAAGTATTCCAAGTCATGAAAGTCAAGGACCTACATCCAAGATTGCTCTATACAGCAAAGCTGTCATTTAGAATGGAAGGGAAAATAAAGTGCTTCCCAGATAAGGTCAAGTTAAAGGCATTCATCATCACCAAGCCCTTTTATATGAAATGTTAAAGGGACTTTCTAAGAAAAAGAAGATAAAAATAGGACAGTAAAAAGACAGCAAACTCACAGATATTAACAACCACACCTAAAACAAAAGCAAACTAAGCAAACAGCTAGAACAGGAACAGAACCACAGAAATGGAGATCACATGGAGGGTCAGCAACAGGGGAGTGGGAGGAGGAGAGGGGGGAAAAGGTACAGAGAATAAGTAGCATACACGGTGGGTAGAAAGTAGATGGGGGGAAGGCAAGAATAGTGTGGGAAATGTAAAAACTTAAGAACTTATGAAACATGGACATGAACTAAAGTGGGGAATGTGGGTAGGAGGGGGTGTGCAGGGTGGAGGGAAATGATGGTGGAGAAATGGGACAACTGTAATAGCATAATCAATAAAATATAATTTTAAAAAATTTAGTTATTTCAAAGTTGATAATCTTTTGTTGCAGTTGTTTCTTGTGGATTAATTTACTTTCTTCTGCATGTGTGCATGCTTTTATACATTCAGGCATACTCCTCAAAGTACTGAGAATAGTGCTGGTCACACAATGTTTCATATGTACTAACTAATTAAAGTTTATTAGAGCATATTGCATTTTTAAATGCTTATCTTTTAGGTTTTTTTCCCCTCTCATTCCTACTCAATGGCTTTTGTGAATGGACACTTGCAAATTCTAAGTATGTAATTTTTGGAAAATATACACCTAAATTAAACCATTTTTGCAAGGAAAAAATGATTGACATTCTATTAAAAATTTGATTCTGAAATACAGAAGTAGATAACACTTAAGATACAGAATAACATGTTTTGGTATAATAATGACATGGTTTCTTTTCCCCTAAGTGTACAATATAGAATATATTGTGGAATTTAATCAGTTCAAACTGTTAGGCTAAGTGATCACCAAAGTGTAAGTGCCTTAAATATGACATTTTTAAAAAGCCACCTATACTTCTAATCAAGATGGCAGCATAAGCAGCCACGGTTCACCTCTTCACGCAACCACATCAAAATTACAACTCAAATATAGAACAACCATCACTCAGAACCATCAGAAATCAAGTTGGAAGTCTGACAACTATGGAATTAAAGAAACCACATCCATCCTTGCCCTCTCAGAATAGTTGCTGGTAGGAGGGATGCAGACATGGAAGGCGCTGGTCCCTCACCCATGGGTGGTGGACAAAAGTTTGGGAGGAATATCTCAGGAGAGAGGAGTCCCAGCCCCACCCAAGACCCCTCAGCCCAGGGTTCCAGTGCCAGGAGGGTAAATCCCCACAACTTCTTGCTGCAAAAACCAGCAGGGATTGAGTCAATGGAAGAAACTTCTGGAGCTCAAAGCAGTTCTTCTTAAAGAACCCACATATGGACCCACCTACTCAGACTCACTCCCTCTGAGCTCCAGCAGCTACTGGCATAGCAGCTTGAGAGGCACCAGTGGCATACTGGGAGAAACTGAGGTTGTCTGGAATCAAGGTGAACAGAGGCCATTGTCCCTTTTCTAAACCTTTCCCTCACAGAGCCAGCAAGCTGGTGCCTTATCCTTGATGCAGGAGTCTCCATTAACCAGGCTAACACTGTTTGACCCACCTAGGAGATCCCCAGAGACTCTGCCCCACCCAGCTTAAGCACCCACCCAAACTGCTTTTCCATATGAATGCTGGTGTTGGCTCATGCATGCTTCACAACTCCCTAAATCCTATCAAACAAACAGCCATTGGCCTCAGTGAGCCCCAGGCATGGAACTGCTTCAGGGCTTGGCTTGCCTGAGAATCTACAAGCCCAGCAGAAGTAGCAACTATCTCAAATTGCTATAGCTCAGGAAAGGTAGCCCCAGGTCAAAACACAGGTAGGGGATGAAAAAAATTGGCCTGCAACGCCCAGGAAACCTCAAGGCCAGCGAACCCAGTGGAGAGCTACAGACCACACGGAGCACCACCACTCTGCCCCTGCATAGCTGATCCTAAACGGAGGGTGGAGGTTGGTGGTCAGTGGTCACAGCCAGTCCTTGCATCTCACTGCACTGGTAAATCCCTCCCATTGATCTGCCAACAGCGATCAAGGCTCAATACAAGAGGAGGGTGTACTCAGCCCAGGGACTGATAAAATCATCAATCCCTGTCTTCACCACTTGGCTCTTAATAATCGTCTTTGTATACATGTATTTTAGAGTAAACTATCCTTAAAGAATTTAGAGTATAAATAAAGTAAAAACTAAGTAGCTGAAGATATATTTTTGAACTGACTGCCTTCCAAAATATTTCTCTCCAAATATTGCTCCTGAAACCTCTTGAAGTGGATAGTCCTTTTAGAACTGTCCTGTTTATTCTCTACAAAGTAACTTTCACCGTTTGTTCACTCATCATTCCATAAACACCGAGTGTCCAAGTGCCAGATGAGTGCTTAGATGCTGATCCTGAGAAAATAGAAAGCCCTTACGGAGTTTATTTGTTAAGGGAGAGACATATACATACATAAAATACTGTTCGATACATGTCTGAAGATAGACATAGGGAGCACATGGAGGGAACTTAACTCAGGCTTTAGGAGTAAAGGGTGCGTTTACAGGAGATTTCTAGGAGGGGTTCCCAGGAACTAGCCAGACCAAGAGGGGGAGGGGAAACTGCTTCAGGTGGAGGGAAATTATGTGTAAAGGCACTGGTGCGAGAGAAAGTATGGTATGTTCTTGATAGAAAAGGCAAATGTTCAGGTACAGCTGGAGCTTCTTGGGATAATAAAGCAAAGGAGAGAGAGGTTAGTGGTTAGAGAGTAAAACAGGCCTAATTATGAAGGACCTCACCTGAAATTTGGATTTATCCTGAAAATTGATAGAAAGCCATTGAAGAAATTTAAATCAGAGGAACATTGGGAACCATTTTGTGTTTTAAAAAGATGATTTTCACAGTAGTGTGGAGAACAGATTGGAGGGGATTAAAACCAGACCAGGAGACCGGTGTCGGAGTTTGCTGCAGCAGTCACCCGGTCAGAGATAAGCCGGACGAGTGACTCAGAGGAAGGGAGCAGGGGCAGGTAAGTGGAGAGATGGATTTAAGATGCCTCCCAGGCTTCTGGTTGCTTAGGCACATTAGTGCCATTCATTACTGGAGAAAGGGTACAGAAGGCAGAGGAAATGGTGATTTCACTGTAAGGCGTTGAGGTTGTGGTGTGTCTGCAGTGTGCCAGTGACTATGGTAAGCAGTTTGGACATACAGGGCTCTGGGACCCAGGAGAGAGAGCTTAGCTGGCAGTAAAGACTTGGTTATATGGAACTTACATGTTTGTTCGAAAAATAGAGTAAAAGCTCTTTTTTTTATGAGACAGAGGCCTTATTTAATTTTGAATCTGCACAAACTCCGATTCCTTTGTGATCGTAAATTGTAATTCCTCTCTTTGGTATTCCCTCTCTTTTTCCCCAAGTTCATTTTCTCTCTCTCTCTTTTTTTCTATTGTTCAAGTACAGTTCTCTCTGGTGGGGGGAGGAATGGAGTAAAAGCTCATTTTTGTATTTCTTTACATAAGTATAACATGTAAGTTCCAATCAGTTCATCTAAAGTATATATAAATTGAACTTGCCATCACTTGTATGTTGCACATGCTCATGCAGTTCCAATCTGCATACATATATGGTGACGGCTGTGATCTAGTTGAGAATCAGACAGTTGCACTGGGGGAATGAATGCAATTTCAGTTTAACACAGTAATCGTGGGAGACAGCTACAGTAATGTTAATGTCGGTTCAGCAGATTATACCCCTTGGTCTGCATTCTAAACCTGGCAGTAAATCAGTTTTCATTGATAAATGGTAAATGCTATGTAAATATATGTTAAATAAGTAAATAAATACACACTGTGCTTCCTTGCCCTCTCAGAATAGTTGCTAGCTTGTTTAGTGAGTCAGTGGTCTCGGTCCTGATTCCAACTTCCTCTCACTTCTCCCCACTCAAAATGATGCCTCATGCCCTGGCTGAGTGGCTCGGTTCATTAGAGCATTGTCCCATACGGCAAAAAGGTTGTGGGTTCAACTCTCAGTCAGGGCACATACTTAGATTGTGTGTTTGATCCCTAGTCAGGGTGTGTATAGGAGGCAACTGATCAATGTTTCTCACATCAAGGTTTCTCTCTCTCTCTCTCTCTCCACTCCACTTCTTTCCCTTTCTCCCTCTCTCCCTTCCTGTCTTTGTAAAATCAATAATATATCCTTGGGTAAGCATTTTTAAAAAATTATGTATCAGGTGTAGTAGGCCTTTACTTATAAACAACTGAGTTAACAGTGAATCACCAAACAAAATTAAGAAGATACTAACTATAGTATTAACTATAATGAGAATAATTTTAAAAGGAGAAAATAGAGTATTTTTATTATAATGTAAAAAGAATATACATATGTTTTATGATTCATTCTGACCCTTTAAATAAATTATAAGACTCTGTGTGTTGTAAGGGATCTAGAATCTAAAATCAGCCCTGGCTGGTGTGGCTCAATGGGTTGAGTGCCAGCCTGTGAACTGAAAGGTCATTGGCTGGTTTCCCAGTCAGGGCACATGCCTGGGTTGTGGGCCAGGTCCCCAGTTGGGAGCATGGTAGAGGCATCCTATCAATCAATCAATCAATCATAATTGACTTGATAATTATGGCAGTTAAAAAGTAATTTCATAGAAAACAAAACAAACAGACATGTGATGCCAAAATTTATGATTTCTTAATCAAATGCAGGAAGAGTGTCCAGAGGTATATAATCATAGTGACTGGGAGAAACCAGATCAGATCCTGAAAATTCTTACTCTAAAAAAAGTAAGGGAGGAACACATAAATATTTTCAAATAAAAAATGACCAGTGACAGAAAACGAGACATAAAATAATAAAAGACATAACATTTTATAAAAGTTATAAAATTTATCAGTGCTATGAAACTTGCTTCAATCAAAGTATAGTTACATAAATGTAATCTCTTATTAAAGAGATAAAAATAAAATTATTAACATTAATAAGTGTAGTGGGAGTTACTCTGTGATAAAATAGGTAGTGCTTAGAACAGTAAAATCGAAGTGAGCAGTGGTTTCTAGAGCCAAGACCGCAAGTGTTTCAATAAGAGCTAGCTGTATATTCAGAACTGTGCTAGGTAATTTGAGAAACAGAAAAGAGGTATAAAACTAAGCTGTGCTCCACAGATGTTCATTATCGAGTACTGTGAAGATAAGACATTTATTCACATAAAGCAAACCAGAGAACTGCACAGCATGCTTTGTCGATGACGGCTGCTGCGCTCTGCACAGCTTCGGAGTACCATTCATGTCCTCACCCAGTGAGTGGCAGCCCTGGACACCTGCTCAGCCATACACCGTGGGCCTGGGAATTATTCAGTCTTGGTTTTCATTTGTTTCCCTGAGAGTAGGTAGTATAAACAATAAATCTCCCCGTGGCTTCCCATTTCACGTAGAATAATATCACAAAATCTTCGTTTGACCTATTGCCAAATTTGATCTGCCCCCAACCCATCTCTCCAGCTTCGTATCTTACCACATCACCCCTCCCACTTAACATTTCAGGATGGTCTGAATTTATCACGGATTCTTCAACAGTCTGCCACCGTCATGCATCCCTTGTGCAAGCCAGGAACCTGGAAGTATCACTGATTCCTTCATCTTCCTCACACTAAGCAGTGTGTCTCCTAAATATCTCCTTAGATCTTTCACTTTTCTCTTTCCCTTTTGCCGGTGCTGTTCTCCAGGCTACCTTCACCTCTGGTGTTGGTTCCTACATCAGCTTCCTAAGTGGTCTCCCTGTCTCCTGTCTTGTGTATTTTCATCCTTTCTTCCCAGTGCAGTCAGAGCGATCCTTCTTTACAAAGTCCATATTTGGTTCTGTCACTGCACTGACTTTACTATTTGGATACAATTGAAAATACTTAAAATGGTTTATTGGACCCTTCAGGATTTTGGATTCTATTCATTTCTTAGCCTTATTTCTCCAAACTTCTCTCTTCCTTCTTGTGCTGTAGTCACACAGCATTCCCAGTTTTGTCAATATATCAAATTGTTTCTGGTTCTAAGTTTCATTTCTATAGTTCCTTCTGGCTGGAATACTCTCCAATCCACTTGCCTCTCTACTTCATCCAACTATTTTAGCAGATAATCTACCCCCAGACCTTCAGATCTCAACTTAGATGTCTCTTCTGGGTTGCCTTTTCTGGGTTCTTTAAAGCCTGGGTGAGATGTTCTACTGTATGTTTGCAGAGCACACTGTGTGTCTTGTTTAGTTGCATACATCATAATGTGTTGCATTTGTGCATCTCTCACAGCCCCTTTATAAGTTCCTCGAGGTCAAAGACAATTGTGTTTTCAATACCTTGTCTATTCTTAATAGACATTTTTCTCTCAGTTACAGTTTACATTCAATGTTATTCTGTATTAGTTTCAGATATACCATACAGCATAGTGGTTAGAAAATCATGCACTTTAGAGAATGGCCACTCCCCAATATTTTAAGTACCCGGCTGGCCCCATGCATAGTTATTACAATATTATTGACTATATTCCCTGTACTCTAATGTACATCTCTATGACTATTCTGTAACTACCAATTTGTACTTCTTAATCCCTTCACCTTTTTTACCCAGCCCTACCTAACCCCCCACTCTCTGTCAGCTGACACTCTGTTCTCTATCTGTGAGTGTATTTCTGTTTTGTTTGTTTATTTTGTTCCTTACATTCAATATATAAGTGAAATCATGGTCTTTGTCTTTCTCTGACTTGTTTCACTTAACCCAATACTTTCCATATCAATCCATGCTGTCAAAAAGTGTAAAATTATATTCTTTTTAATGGCCAGATAATGTTCCATTGTATAGAGGTACCACAGATTTTTTATTCACTCATCTATTGATGGGCACTTGGGTTGCTTCCATATCTTGGATATTGTAAATAATTCTGCAATGGGCATAAAGGGGCATATATTCTTTCAGATTAATGGTTTGGGTTTCTTTGGATAGATTCCCAGAATTGGAATTACTGGGTCACTAGGCAATTCTATTTTTAATTTTTGAGGAACCTCCACAGTATTTCATAGTGATTTCACCAATCCACATTCCCAACAACAGTGCATGAGGGTTCTCCTTTCTCCACATGCTCACCAACACTTGTATGTTGATTAAGTAATGATAGCTATTCTGACAGGTGTGAGGTAATATCTCATTGTGGTTTTGATTTGCATCTCTCTGATGACTAATGATTTTGAGCAACTTTTCATATATCTGTCTTCTTTGGAGAAGTGTCTATTCAGGTCTTCTGCCCACTTTTTAATTGGGTTGGTTTGTGTGTGTGTGTGTGTGTGTGTGTGTGTGTGTGTGTGTGTTGAGTTGTCTGAATTCTTTACACATTTTGCATATTAACCCTTTATCAGATGTATTCTTGGCAAATATCTTCTCCCATTCGGTAGGTTGTCTTTTTTTATTTTTTTGATGGTTTCCTTTGCTGTGCAGAAACTTTAGTTTGACATAGTCCCTTTGTTTGTTTTTTTGTTTGTTTGTTTCCCTTGCCCAAGAAGAGATGTCAAAAAAAAATATTGCTAAGAGAAATGTCAGAGATTTTACTGCCTATGTTTTCTCTAGGAGTTTTATGGTTTTGGGTCTTACATTTAAGTCTTCAATCCATTTAAAATTTATTCTTGTAGATGGTGTTAAAAAGATGGTCTAGTTTTTTTCTTTTGCACTTACTTGTCCAATTTTCCCACAATCATTTATTAAATAGACTGTCTTTACCCTGTTTTATTTTCTTGCTTCCTTAGTCATAGATTAATTGACTATATAGTTGTGGGTTTATTTCTGGACTCTCTATTGTTTTTCATTGATCCATGTGTCTGTTTTTGTGCCAGTACCATGCTGTTTCGATTGCTATAGCCTTGTAGTATAGTTTGATACCAGGTAGTGTGATACCTCCCACTGTGTTCTTTTTCAATATTTTTATTGTTATTTGGGGACTCTTGTGTTTCCATATGAATTTTGGATTGTTTGTTCTAGTTCTTGAAATATCCCATTGGTATATTGATAGGAATTGTGTTGAATCCTAACAGATGTTTCTTGAATGAATTAGTCATTTCATGATAACTCTAAAATATATTGTAGAAAAGATTCAGTCTATGAATCTTTCAGCACCTTAAATATTTCTTCATCAGAATGGAAGGTATTGATTAATGAGTCACATACAGTAATAATAATAAAATGTTTATGAAAAAAATGGTCGACATAGGGAATCGATCCCTTTAGTTAGCACTTTTATTTATCAAGCACTTGTGCCTACTTTGTCCCAGGCCATCTTCCTAACACTTTAGAAAGTTTGTTCATTGTAATTCTCACAACAATTTTATGAGGTGTCCCTAGAATTTACCACTATTTTACATACAAGGAGAGTGAGACTCTGAGATGTTAAGTGACTTTGCTGGGCCCCACAGCTAGGAAGTGACAGCACCCTGATTTGAGCCCAGTTGGTCTGCCTCCAGAGACAGGCTTTCAGTCAGGTCAGTCCGTTGTCTCTCAACATAAACAATCATGTAAGAAGCCGGGCAGATGATTCTTTCTGTACTAAAAGCATGAAGTTTCTTTTATTTCCTCATTGGGCACTGAACAGAATGCCTGAGTCAGATGGCAACACGGATAGTCAACGATGAATTCTTTGCTGTGTGCTGGTGAATTGTATGATGATATCACTTCTAAAACCTGAATGAACTATAGTGGCAATTTCATGGTAAATGGTCATATAAAAAGTAGTTTTAGATAAAAATAAAAAATTTGTTGGAATTTACATTTTTAAAGCTTTGCAAAATTTACAATGATGTCTTTAACATATAAGTTAATGATAATTTTGAATAAAATTAGAAAATAAAGAATATAGATGGTAGAAATCATTTCATTTTAAGTAAAATAATACACAGAAGGACATCAAAGGACACTACCAAGAAAGTAAAAAAGATAGCTCACAGAATGAGAGAATACGTCCCCGGCTGGTGTGGCTCAGTGAATTGAGTGCTGGCCTGTGAACCAAAGGGTCACCAGTTCAATTCCTAGTCAGGGCACGTGCTTGGGTTGTGGGCCAGGTCCCCAGTAGGGGGTGTGTGGGGGGACAACTGATGGATATATCTCTCTTTCTCCTTCCCTTCCCCTCTCTCTAAAAATAAATAAGTAAATAAACAATGGGAGAATATATTTGCCCAGCATATATCTGATAAGAGATTCATGTCTAGAATATATGGGGAACTCCTAATAGTAAAAAAAAACCCCAACAACCTGATTAAAATTGACCAAAGAATTTGAATAGACATTTCTCCAAAGAAGTTGTAAAAGTGGCCAAAAAACACATGAAAGGATGCTCAATATCACTAGTCTTTAGGGAAATGCAAATCAAACCACCGTGAGATACCAGTTCATATCCATTAGGGTGGCTATTATAAAAAACAACAAAAAATAACAAGTGTTGGTGAGAACGTGGAGAAATTGGAACCTGTGTGCTTTGCTGGTAGGAATGTAAAATGGTGCAGCCATTGTGGAAAATAGTTTGGTGATTCCTCAAAAACTAATAATTCCACTCCAAGGTATGCACTAAAAAGCATTGAAACCTGGAACTCAAATGGAGTACACCAATATTCATAGCAGTATTATTCACAATATCCAAAAGGTGGAAACAAACTAAATGTCCATTAACAGATGAATGGAGAAACAAAATGTCAATATACATACAATAGAATATTTTCCATCTTACAAAGGTAATGAAATTTTAAAACATGCTATAGTAGATGAACTTTGAAAATATGTTAAGTATGAAATAAGCCAGACAAAAAGGGACAAATATTATATGATCCCATTTATATGAGATAACTACAGTAGATAAATTCAGAGACAGAAAATAGAATAGAGGTTACCAAGGATTGGTGGTAGGGAGAAATGGGGAGTTAGTGTTAATTTATATAGAGTATCTGTTAGAAATTATGAGTAAGTTCTGGAATTGGTAGTGGGTGGTGGTTATACAACATTGTAACTGTACTTAGTGCCATTAAATTGTCCATCTAAAATGGTTAAAATAATAAATTTTGCTATGTATATTTTTACCACAATAAAAATAAATAGAATTTTAAAAAATTAAACAAGACAAAGAAGATAAGTAACCAGGGCAACCAGATATCTTTACTATGACTTAAATGAGCCCAAAGGCCCTATTTATAGACTATTATTTTTAAAGAAACAAAGTTGTTAAATATCTTTATAAACAGAAGATTGAGGTTATATATATATATATATATATATATATATATACACACACACACACACATTATAGGGGAGACCCCAAAAATCAGAATTATCTTCTGGAGGGTGGGACCCTTGTAGCACAGGCTTTCCCAGTTAGGTGAGTGTTCCAGGAACCCATCTGTATCAGTGTATCAGCTGGCTTTGCTGTGAGAGGCTGTATTTGGCCTCAGTGAATTTTTTTTAAAGACTCAACACATTTGCCCATTTCATAATGGATTATTTATGACTGCACCTGCCCACATCAAGCTGAGTGTTCAGCAGTTTTTGACCAAAAATGGCATGAGCCCTGTGCCCCATCATTCCTATTCAACCGATCTCACCCCAAGTGACCTTATTTTATTTCCCTGGATGAAAAAGTCCCCAAAGGGAAACACGTTGCTAATGTGGAACACGTGAAACAAAAAAGGCAGGAGCACTAAAAGGAATCAAAATTGATGACGAGTTCAAAACCTGTTCTGAGCAGTGGAAAAAACATCTTGATATGTGTATTGCATCAAATGGAGAGTACTATGGAGGTAACTGAAGTTTAAACATGTAAGAATAAATAAATAATTTTTTATAAATAAATTCCAGTTTTAGGGGGTATATATGTATATATATGTAATATGAGAATGCATAAGAAATTTTTTTGTCTTTGGAAATGTTTGACATTTCCTTCCTAATTTATATATGCTTTTAGCATGCAATGTCAAAATAATTAGGCCTATATTGCATTGAAAGGAATTAAAGGAAAGAGCTGTGATTATTTTGAGGCTACTTTACAATCTCCTCCACCTGATTATTAGTTTCTTGAGAATAGGAGCTTCCCTAACTCGTACGTGTAGTTCTACTCCTTGCCACTTAGTGAACCCCGATCTGTTTTTTGAATGAACGATTGTGGCAGGATCAGCAAAGTTGTTTTTGTTTTGGGCGTAACTGGGCTGCAGTGTGGGTATTAGCAGCAATGTCTCCGGTGTGGCACTTGACAAAGAAGAATAGAAAAGGAGCTCAAAGCCATGAAGTTGGGAGAGGGGGTGAATTGTAAAGATCCTGTAAGTTAAATTTCAAAAATAGTTTCACACTATTTTATCAGTTTGTATAGATTGAATTATTTTAGAGATAATACAGTATAGTTATTTTTAATATTAGAAATCAGATAGATCTTGTTGGTTCCTTCAGTGGAGACCGCAGTGAGGTCGCCAGTTGTTCCCTAGAGACCTTGTGTATCAGATATTACAGCAGCTATTCAGACTGCTGTGGTTTATGGACTATACATTTTTATGCATTCTCTCACCAAGAATCAATCACTATGGATTCCTCATGGACACGCAGGTAAGGAAAAAATTTCTTTTTATGTTATAAATACTACTTTTTCCCTCTGCTCTTCTCTCCTCTCCTCCTTCCACTCCCCATCCCCCCAACTCAGTGTCTCTTGCATCATTATTGTATTTTTAGGACAAATGTGTAATTAGATATCAAAGTCTCCATGCTTAATCTGTGTAAGAGATAAAAAACATGTTCCTGGGGGCTAATGATTATAAAGTACTAAGAAGCAATTTAAGGACTAGAAATTTGGGGCAGTTATTTTCTCTAAAAGAACAATCTTATTCAAACACAGATATATTATTTATTTTTATTGAATTTATTGGGGTTACATTGGCTAACAAAATTATATACACTTCCAGGGTACACTTCTATAATGCATCATCTGTATATTGTATTGTGTGTTCACCACCCAAAGTCATTTCCTTCCATCACCATTTATGCCCCATTTTTTCTCTCTACCTGCCTCTACCCCCCAAACAAATATATCTTAATGGAAACTTTAGCTTTTACTTTTACAGGTTCAGACATTTAAAATTTTTTGAAATCCTCATTGTGCTTCTGTCTGAACTACTAGGAAAAGTGTGATAGAGCAGAAGTTTCCGTGTAGAAGCCTAACTTGGATATTGAATACAAGAATAGAAGGAACGCCTTTCCTTCTATTCTTGTATGTTATTTTATTGACATTATTTTTCCTGGGCCACATACAATAGAAAAATGGAGGGGAAATATATAAATTAGAAAATTCCTTTGAGTATACAAACAAATGAAATACCTTTGTTGGGGGGTGGTAAAATAGTTTACTGCTAAAATTGCAAACCAAAATTTTCCAAAAGTAGAGACTTGGTATATAAAGCTAAATACTGTAACTAATGATAAACGCATAATTAAATTAAATATTATAGATGTAAATAGATGAATTCATAAATTCTTAAAGTAAAAGTTCAAAGTTCTTGAGATTTTAATTTAAAATATGTAGGCTGAATAGCCCAGTATGGACTGATTTTCTAATTATATTTCAAAAGACAATAAGCCACTTCCTTCACATAAATTTATCAAATGAGGAGAAAAAAGGAAATGACAGAATCAACAGGAAAAAATAATATGAACCATAAATTATTTTTCATTTTTTTAAATTGTGATTCTTTTAAAACTATGCTAAGCATACTATACTTTATATTTTTCGCCTTTAATGTATTCATTATGAAACTTAAATATATGTTAATAAATTTCATTTTTCTTTTTAAAAAGATTTTATTTATTTATTTTTTTGAGAAAGCAGAAGTAAGGGAGGAAGAAAGGGAGAGAAACATCAATTAGTTGCCTCTCACACACACCCCTACTGGGGCAGGCCTGCAACCCCGGCATGAGCCCTGGCTGGTAATCAAACCGGTGACCTTTCGCTTTGTGAGACAACACCCAACCAACTGAGCCACACCAGTCCAGGCAGCCTTTCTTTTTTAAATGGTGTATATTTATTATCAAAAAATGTCAAGTCATATTCAACAATTAATAACAACCCAATTAAAATGGGAAAGGGATTTGAACAGACATTTTAATAAAGAAGAAATATACAAATGGCCAATAAGCACATAAAAAGACATTCATCATCATTAATGCTAGGGAAATAAAAATCGAAGCCACAATGAGGTATCACTTCATGCCTATTAGGATGGCTATTATTTTTTAAAAAACATGGAAAATAGATGTATGTGAAGATGTGGGTACATGTGAGCCCTTGCACTTTGCTGGTGGGAATGTAAAATGGTGAAGCTTCTGTAGAAAATAGTATAACATTTTCTAGATAGTGGAGATGATTACACATCATTGGAAATGTACTTGGTACCACTGAATTATACACTAAAAATGGCTTACGTGGTAATTTCTATGTTATGTATATTTAACCACAATTAAAAACCAAACAAGTAATAAAGCAAACTACAAAGAAGAGATTGACAAGTTCTTTTAAACCCAACTTTTTAGAAAGAAACCATGTTAATACTTGGTAGTAATTCTAATACCTTGCTCTGTGCTTTAAACTTTGATGGTAGATATTTCAGAAATATCTCTATGAAAAAAGTATAGATAATAGTATAAAGACCACTTACAAGCAGACACGTTGGTTTGTCTAACAGTAGCTATGACCTTGGCTTGTGCAGCAGTGTCTGCAAAGTTAATTAGCTTGGGTGGTATACAAACATGCAATTGTGGCCTTGCATGCGATGATCTAACCAAGCCAACTTAGACATAAACATGGCCACTAAATGAAATTGGAAACTGTGAAAAGCCACAAGTCACATCATTAAATGTGTTTGAGATAAGCATCATTCTTCTTTGTTTATGTTATTTGGTTGTACTATGTATCATACTTTAGCCCAATCCTAAAAGTTACTGTGCTTTCTTTTTATTCTATTTGAAATGCTTCTGGCCCTGACTGGTGTGTGGCTCAGAGGATTGAGTACCAGCCTTCGAACCAAAGGGTCACGGTTTGATTCCCAGTCTAGGGCACACGCCTGAGTTGTGTGCGGACCACGTCCCCAGTAGGGGGCGCGTGAGAGGCAACCACACATTGATGTTTCCCTCTCCTCCCCTCGCTCTAAAAAAATAAATAAATAAAATCTTTTTAAATAAAAAAATAATAAAATGTTTCTGGATATATATAATATTATAAAAGATTATTGGTAACATATGCTTTTATAGATCACTGGAATATGTTTTTATAGAAAAGATATAGTAACATCAGTTGAATAGCCTGCTGTAAATTACATAAAGTTTAGAAAGTCAAGGGGCACTTCGTTTTGGTTTGAACTACATCATTACCTTTCTTATAACCTTAGACCGATGTATTATCGTTAAAGCACAAATAGCAGTTAAGCATTTTACAAATTTTCTAGTAAGGCAAAGCTAATATAAAGAGTTAGAATATCCGATAACATGACCAAAATGCAATTATTTGTCTCCCTTCCCCTACTTCCTTAGTTTTAAATACATATTATTATTTATTTAGCAGTTATCAATAAGAATGTCAGAATTTCTTTTATTAAAAAATTTTATTTATTTATTTTAGAGAGAGAGGAAGGTAGGGAGAAAGAGAGGGAGAGGAACATCAATCGGTCATCTCTTGCAGCTTCCCCAGCCAGGGACCAGGCCTGCAACCCAAGCGTGTGCCCTGACCGGTAATCGAACCAGCACCCTTTCAATTGCAAGATGATGCCCAACCAATTCAGCCACACCGGTCAGGGCAAGAATGCCAGAATTTCTAACCTTGCTCCACCATTTATTAGTTGTATGACAATTTTTTAAGCTTCCTCAGCCTCCATTTCCTCATCTGTAAAATAGACGTAATAATAGGGCCCACATCATAGGTTTGTTATGAGAGTTCAGTAAATTAATAATATGCAAAACAAATCCTTAAAGCAATGCATGCATATAAGTGCTTCATAAATATAAGCTACTTTTATTATTGTTGTGAGGATGAGATACCTACTACCTATTCAACCCTCAAATGAATATTATGAAAGCTGATAATATGATATACTTTCTTATATCAAATAATTTACTTATTTGGAGATAATGTCAGAAATCTGATTTGCAGCCCTTCGTGAATGCAGCCCTAGACAAATGGCACTCCAAGCTCCCCTGGTTCTGAGATAGATCCTGATAAAATTTCTGTAATAAACTCTTTCATTTGGAATCAGAGAAAAGACCCAACAGTTGGAATCAGAGAAAAAAAGAAAGAAGGAAAGACTTCATTGAGAGGAAAGGATCTGAGCTGAGCCCTGAAAGATAGGATTTGCAAAGGGTATGAGAGGGGGGATTCTAGCCCCTCTCCCCTCCGTGTGCTAGGCATTGTGCTATGTGCTTCACAGCCTTTCTTTACATTCGTCGTGACAGCCCTGTCAGGTCACATAGCTAGTATTTAACAAATCAGGGATTTAAACTCGTCTCTAAACCCAAAGCTGTTCTTATTTCCACATTATGCTGCTTTGATAATTATAGGTGGTATTATTCTGAGTCTTGGACAGTTATATACTTCTAAATATCCCATTAGTTTGTAGTGGCTAATTTTTTGTTTTTACTGATTCCCCCTTCATTTTCTTATTTGCATATGTGCTGAATTGTGTGTTTATTTTTAAATTTAAATATTGCTGATTCTGTTCCTTCATAATTTAACCCAGGTGTAATGTCTTTGCTGAGGCCTCTTCTTCTGGATGTGGTCCCAACAATTCAACAGACTGCTGTTTTGGCTCTTGGGAGACTGGCTAATTATAATGATGACCTAGCAGAAGCAGTTGTGAAGGGTGACATCCTTCCACAGCTTGTTTATTCATTGGCAGAACAGAATGTAAGAATTAAAAATAAATAAATTATGTTTTTACTTAAAAATTTTGATAGTTTGGATGCATTTGCAAGGTTACAGGCCTTAGAATTATTAAGATGTCAATACACCTTCAATTCTCTAAACTGAACATAATATCGTTAGGGTATTCTACTTTGAGGTTGGTATGCAGCTGTTTTCCATTATTGTATTAACAGATTTAAACATGCAATGGAGGTATACATAAAGCAGTATTTCTGTGTATCAGAGTATTAAAATTATAGAATTAGGCTTAGGATGAAGCCTTGGGCAAACAAAAAGTTATTTACAGAAATCTTTGTATACAGGTGAAATTATATACAGGTTGATGGCAACTGTAACAGATTGCTTTAGAGCAAAGGGGAGAGAAGCATCCAAAAGGAAGAAGACTGTGGTTAATGGAAGGTTTGATAAAGCATTTTACCAGTTTGCAAGCATGTCAGGCCTTTTAAGGGTCACCTAAGAGTGCCCCAATATCTGTTTCTCCTTCTGCCTGGTCCCACTCCATGTTTCTGTACAGTGCCACCTACCAGTACCTAACGGCAGTAAAGGACCTTCCTGTAGGTAGGGTCTTGGACTGTTCATTCCATTCTGTTAGTTTATCATAACTAGGAATATATCTTTCTTGACAAATCTTTAAGATTACATTCCTATTTGTGTGACTAAAGGACAAACAATCCAATTAAAGATGGGCAAAGGACTTGAGTAGACAATTATTCAAGGAAGATGTACTTGTGGCCCACAAACACGAAACGATGTTCAACAGCTTTAGTCATTAGGAAATGCAAATCAAAGCCACAACAAGATAGCACATTACCAACTGGGACGGCCATAGTGATAAAGGAAAATGATAAGTAATAATGAAGATATGGAGATGCTGGACCCCTTGCACATTGCTGGTAGAAGCGTAAAATGGTGCGGCTGCTTCCGACAGCTTGGCAGTTCCTCAGTAAGTTAAACATAATTACAATATGGCCTAGAAATTCTTCTCCTAGTTATGTTTCCAAAAAGATTGAAAACAGGTGTTCAAACAAAACTTGTACACAAATGTTCATAGCACCATTATTCACAGTAGCCAAAAGAATTACAAGATAAACAAAATGTTTTATGTCCATACAGTAGAATATTATCAGCCATAAAAAGGATCAAGTAATGATAAATGCTACAACATGGATGAACCTTGAAAACATTATGCTAAGCCAGACATAAAGGCTATATATTATATGATTTCATTTATATGGAATATCCCCAATATGCAAATCCATAGAGACAGAAGCAGATTAGTGGTTGCCCAAGGCTAGGGGAGAGGGGAATGAAGGGGGGCCACTTAACACATATGGGGTTCCTTGTTGGGTTGATAAAAATATTCTTGAACTACAGCTCTGACTGGTGTGGCTCAATTGGTTGGGCATTGTCCCACAAAAGGAGAAAAGTCACAGGTTCGATTCCCAGTTAGGGTACATGCAGACCAGGTCCGGTCCCTGTTGGGGAGCTTGCAAGAGGCAATCGATTGATGTTTCTCTCTCACATTGATAT
This sequence comes from Anoura caudifer, assembly GCA_004027475.1. Lineage (NCBI taxonomy): Eukaryota > Metazoa > Chordata > Mammalia > Chiroptera > Phyllostomidae > Anoura > Anoura caudifer. The sequence continues at coordinate 25,955 of PVKU01013808.1, forward strand.
TTCCCTCTCTTTCCACCTCCCTTCCCCCTCTCTAAAAATAAAATAAAATCTTTTAAAAAATATTCTGGAACTACAAAGGTGGTTGCACAACATTGTGAATGCACTAAACGCCACTGAATTATATACTTTAAAATGGTTGAAATAGTAAATTTTATGTGTATTTTGCCAGCATTTAAAAAAAATAAACAGATTTTGTTGAAAAATTTGCCTCATTTTTATAAATTGGAGAGTCATTTACTAATGACTGTTTTATCTCTACAAGGAGTGACAGAAATTTTCTTTTTCCTGTAGGTATTTGACCCCGAGGAACTCGGATTGTCGGCATGACAACTAAACTGTCAAACTCATTTCCTTTCCCTGCCCTCAGTCTCTAAGCCTGGTAGGCCTCTCACGGCCTCAACTAATCTTTCTGGTGTTCTAAGTTATCCTGAAATAGCCACCATGTTTCAAGATGCACTTATCAATCATGAATAAACACAAAGGCAAAACATTCATGATACATTTTAAAACTTTTCCTGGCAAAGAAACTAGCCAAACAATGAGACACAATATTTATCCCTTTTTAGAAGTGCTTTTTT
>PVKU01013809.1:0-26544 GCA_004027475.1 Anoura caudifer
ATAACCAGAGGGGAGGTGGGAGGGGATAATAAGGGGGAAAGGGGGAAGGGTCATCAAGGAACATGTATAAAAGACACATGGACAAAGCCAAAGGGGGGTAAGATCAAGGGTGGGAAATGGGGATAGCTGGGTGGGGGGGAGTGGTGGGGAGAAAATGGAGACAACTGTACTTGAACAACAATAAAAAATGGAAAAAAAGGAAAAAAGAGAGTACACAAATATAGCAAAATTGGGGAATGTAGGTGAAGAGTATATAGTCATTTATTATTACTTATTAGGTCCACTATAAGCAAATCTGGACTTAGGTAAGGAGAATCTCTATTCAGAAAGACTATTGCATGACCAGAACACTTTAACCACAAAACCTGCAAATGTCTCAAAATCAAATAGAAAAAAAAAGTTGTTTTTAAAAAATAGGGAGGGGGCCCTGACTGGTGTGGCTCAGTGGATTTAGCACCAGCCCATGAACCAAAGGGTTGGTGGTTCAATTCCCAGTCAGGGCACATGCCTGGGTTGCAGGCCAGGTCCCTAGTTGGACCTGATGTTTCCCTTCCTCTCTTTCTCCCTCCCTTCCCCTCTCTCTAAAAATAAATAAATAAAACCTTTAAAAAATAGGGAGGGGTAAACAGGGCTACCAGGAACTTTGTGTGGGAGTAGGGCAAGGGCATAGAGTAAGCAGATGGCATAATTAGGGTGTTTCCACATGAAATTTTTTTCTGTGGTTGACCAATTCTCAGAATGAGCCATTTAGAGGGGTGTTCTGCATTTTCAGGGCAAATTAAAGGTTGGGGCCTTTGCAGAGAAAAGAAGTCTGATTAAGTTTGGTCAAGCCAAATCAGTGGGTAAGTAGGAGGCCATTGTAAGCACTCATAACTTTAAATTATTTTAAAATAATAGTTTTAAAAGCCTAAAAGTTGGTACTTGGGTATAGTTTTAGAATGGATTTTTTTTGTTCTCCCCAAACCTCATGCTATGCCACTAGCTATGGTTTGTGCCTCTTCCCAATTTCCAGATTCTGAGTAAAGACCTTGACATTACAACCTAAAAGGTTATAGATTTATTCTTTGGGCCCCTAATTCTACCTTCACTGGAAAGGATATAGACTTTTCAAAAATACCACCATGTTTAAAGTTTCCAAGGTTTTCAAAAGAAAATAAAATAATTTGGAATTTAATCCCATCAAGAGGGTCTTATTACACACCTTGGGGACTAGCCAAACAGATTAAGATTCAGATAATCCTGTTGAAGAGCAGCATTTCTTGTGTGTTAACTCATAAAATGTATCTTTTTAATTATGGGTTTTGGATAAATTATTTGGAAATTCACTGTATTAAAACCCCCTAGGCGGTGACTCTAGTTAATAATACTGCATTGCATATTTGGAAGTTGCTAAGAGACTAGATCTTAAAAGCTCTCATCACAAGAAAGAAGTTATATGTATGTGTGGTGATGGATGTTAACTAGACATACTGGGGCAGTCATTTCACAACATGTACAAATGTCAAATCATTATGTCATGTATATGAAACTAAGATAACATAAGTCAATTACATCTCAAAAAAAAAATGACTTTCCAGGATGCCATAAGCTTCTACATAATATGTGAATCATCAGGCAAAATATCTCCTTTTTTAATAAAAGCTGTATAGACATGTATTGACTAAGAATAAACATGTCTCCTTTTCCTACATATAAAGAGACACTCAGGACTCACATTCAGGGTATACGAAGAATTACTACAAAGCAATGGGGAAAAGACAAACGATCTGATGTAAGAAGTGGCCAAAAGAACCAAACAACCCTCCTCCCATGCACTTACACAAAGGCTACCCAGATGACTAAAAATCTATTAAATGGTGCTTTATTTCACTAATTAATAAGCAGAAAAATGCAAATTAAGCACACAATGAGATAGCAAGAATGGTTAAAATTTTAAAGGACTAGTAATGCTAGGTGTTGATAAAAATGTGAACAAGTGGAAGCTACATTGTTGATAAGAATGCAATTAGTACAACCTCTCAGAAAGCAGTTTGGCCATATCAGGTAAAGCTGAAAAAAAAAAATAGACCCTATGACACCAATGCCACTTCTAGGCATATGATCCCTCCCCCAAAATGTGCACACATGTGCACAAAGTGACATATGATGGCATACTGCTATGCACAGTAGAACAGTAGAATGAGTAAGTAAGTTTTGCTGCACTTATACTGAAGAAGACAAAGGTCTCTGACAGCTAGGAGCTGGCCTCATACTCTGGGCTAGACTATGGCATTCTGTTGAACAAATAGAATTTCATAGGCCAATGACATTAGAGAAGACCACTCTATGACTGTGATAGGTCAAGAGAAAAACAAGAGCATGACATAATCGTGTCTGTACACAGACAAAAAAGAACATTGTTCAATCCACAAAAATGATAGACGTATCTCTCTATGCTGGATGATATGACTTACCAATCACAGCTTGTTTATCAATCACAGCTATAGCTTCCTCCCATTCTTCCCACCTTCTACATAAGAATTATTAATATACTCAATCAGAAAATCAACTGTTTCTGGCCCTGGCTGGTGTAGCTCAGGGGATTGAGCGCTGGTGCCAACCAAAGAGTTGCAGGTTTGATTCCCAGTCAGGGCACATGCCTGGGTTGCAGGCCAGGTCCCCAGTAGGGGGCATATGAGAGGCAACCATCCACTGATGTTTCTCTCTCTTTTTCCTTCCCTTCCCCTCTCTCTAAAAATAAATAAGTAAAACCTTTAAAAAAAGAAAATCAACTATTTCTGACAGCATCCAGTCCAGAGTAAAGCTCTGCTTCAAAGCACCCCAAATTATTTTGCACAAGACTAAATACAATAAATCCTTTCTAAGATGCCCTTACTGAGATGCGTCATGATCCTCTGTGGTTTGTAGTCTCCCCTGTTGCAATAAGTCAGAAAATAGGACTTTGTTCATCTGTGGCTGAAGGGAATTGACAATACACTGGGATTCTATACAGTAGTGGAAATGAACGAACTAGAACTAAACACAGCAACATCAGTCTCACCTTGAGCTAAAAAGTGAAAGAAAGAAATGAAATTCAAAAGATTATTTACTGTGTTATTTTTTACCATAATAAAAATATTACCTTCTGTAAATTTTATGTAAAAAATTTTTAAGAAACAAAATTGAACTGTTTAGAGAGGCACCCATAAGCTAGATGTTAAGAGAGCTAATAGAGACTGAGAGATCTGTTAACTTCTTCATGTCAGCATGTCATTAAGTATTTTATGCACCTTGGAAAATGTGGTTTAGACTTCTCTTAAGTGGCAGTAACTGTTTCTACAGCATGTGGCATATGAAATGTTGAGCACAAATGGGAAATCACCAAATGCTTTTGATAAAGAGCATGAGACAGGATATCAGAAGATGGGCTCTAATTCTTACACTGTCATAAGTATGAACTGGGCAAGCGATTTCGTGATTAGGGGCCTTAGTTTTTTCTGTGTAATAAAAGGGATGGGGAGATTGGACCTCATACTTCCAAGGTGTCTTATCATTCTCAAACATTCTGTGATCTTGTGATTTGAAAGAAGTCTCTCCACAAATGCCTTTTTCAAGTTGTTAGCCAAATTTCAAGCCATTTTCAATGTAACTATATAATCTACTTTTTTGTTCACTTTATTTTTTTATTTTTTTAAATATTTAATTTATTTATTTCCAGAGAGAGGGGATGGAGGGAGAAAGAGGGAGAAACATCAATGTGGTTGCCTCTTGTGCACCCCTAGCTCGGGTCCTGGCCTGCAACCCAGGCATGTGCCCTGACTGGGAATTGAACAGGCAACCCCTTGGTTCAAAGGCCAGTGTTCAGTCCACTGAGCCACACCAGCTAGGGCTACTCATCCACTATATTTTTCTGACAAGCAAAAGAGTATACCGATTAAGAGCATAGACTTTGCAGTCAGGCAATATTGAATTGAGTTTCTTCTCTAATATTTACTAGGTAGGGGATCTTGGGAGACTGATAAAACCTCTCCAGACTCAGCATCTCCATCTGTAAAAAAGAAATAATAATGTGTACTTCATAAAGTTGTTACAAAGATTAAATTAAAAATGCATGTAAATCACTCAACACAGTGCCAGTATGTAGAAATCATGCACAATAAATATTACTGCTCTCATAATCATTTGAGTACCAAACTTGCTGCTTCCTAGGCATTTGAGAGCTCTGGGAAAAAGAATGGGTTTGTGCAGATCAGGAGGCTAGTTGGCCAATTCCCCTATCAGTGTGCCTACTGGATCCCAGTTTCCTGAAAGATAATATCTACTTGTCCCCTTTTTTCCTCTACTGATCCCTTCCTCCAAGCCAACCTCCCCCATCATTTGGGACTCAGAAGACACTGCCTCTCTTTTGGTCTCTGGCAGACTGTGTGGAGTGTGCAGAGCAGCTCACTCCTTGGGTTGGGGGTTGCTTCAGTGGCCCCAGCTGGCTCACAGAAACTGTGACTTCAGCTTGAGCAAGAATTCTCCATTGGCTTCTCAATTCCCATGGACTTTTCTTCTGAAAAGGATTACAAGGCGAGTCTGCAGTTGCTTTGGCAACAAACTTTCAACCTCTACTTAACTCTCTGGAATGAGAGCATACCTATTAATACACTCGATAGACTGGGGAGTGCGAAACACTTTCCAGTGCAAAACAGCTTACAAGACTCAGCTAGCTATTGGTGGCGCTGCGCTGAGAGGCTAGCAAAGCTGGAAGCAGCGGATGCAGGAACCCGTAGGCGGAAAAGTGAAAGTATATCCTATCCACAACAGGTGGCTGCTGCAGAGAGTGAGCTTGTAAGAACAGATGGCAGTGGCGCGCAGAAAACTCTTGCAGAACAGGCAAGTGGGGTCTCTTCTCCTTTTTCTGTGCATTTCTGTGGGGGGTGCGGCAACCATCCGCTACTCGGTGGTGGAGGAGATGGAGAGTGGTTCGTTTGTGGCTAATGTGGCTAAGGACCTGGGGCTGGAGGTAGGGAAGCTGGCTGCGCGCGGTGTGCGGTTGGTTTCCGAGGGCGACAAACTGCACTTCCGGCTCCACTGCAAGACTGGTGATCTGTTCGTGAAGGAGAAACTGGATCGCGAGTCCCTTTGTGGCAAAGCTGACCCATGCGTTCTGCACTTTGAAATAGTCCTGGTGGAGCCCCTGCAGTCCTTCCGTGCCGAGGTCAGGGTATTTGACATCAATGACCATGCCCCGATTTTCCTAAACAAGGAGCCTCTATTAAAGATCCCGGAGAGCACCCCCTTGGGCTCACGTTTTCCTCTGCAGAGCGCCCAGGATCTGGACGTGGGCCTCAACGGTCTCCAAAACTACACCTTGAGCGCCAATGCTTATTTCCACCTGCACACCCGCTTCCGTAGCCACGGGCCCAAATACGCTGAGCTGGTGCTGGATAAACCCCTGGACAGAGAAGAACAGCCTCAGATCAACCTGACAATTACGGCGGTGGACGGCGGGTCCCCGCCCAAGTCTGGCACCGCCCACATCCGCGTGGAGGTCCTGGACGTCAATGACCACGTGCCCCAGTTCTCCCGACTGGTGTACCGCGCTCAGATGTGGGAAAACAGCGCCAATGGTTCTTTGGTGGCCACGGTGACTGCCACAGACCTAGACGATGGTTCCAACAAGAAGATAACGTACTCTTTAGCTCAAAACCCAGAAGTAGTTCTCCAGACATTTCAGATTGACTCTGAAACTGGAGAGGTTCGACTGAGAGGGCCCCTAGATTTTGAAGCCATTGAAACCTACGACATTGACATTCAAGCTATGGATGGAGGAGGCCTCTCTGCCCACAGCAAAGTTCTGGTGGAAGTTGTGGATGTGAATGACAATCCTCCTGAAGTGACTGTCTCCTCTGTGTCTAGCCCTCTCCCCGAGGACTCCCCACTGCAAACTATAGTGGCCCTTTTTTCTATCCGAGATCGGGACATTCGAGTGGGAGGAAAAATCAACTGCTTCCTCAGAGAAGACCTTCCCTTTGCAATCAAACCTACATTCCGGAATGCTTACTCGCTGGTCACTGACAGAGGCTTGGATCGGGAGGAGGTGTCCGGCTATAATGTCACTCTTGTGGCCATGGATGCTGGACCACCCAATCTGTCCACGGAGATTGTGATAGAGGTGCTAATATCTGACATTAATGACAGTCCCCCAGTATTTCAGGAAGACTCCTACGTCTTGACTGTTCGGGAAAACAACAGCCCTGCAGTTTTTATTGGCAAGGTCCATGCTGAGGATTTAGATTTGGGTGAGAATGCCCAAGTAACATATTCTCTGCTGCCTCCAAAAAGTGGAGATTTATCAGTCTTTGCTTACATCTCCATAAATTCAGACAATGGGAAGCTCTATGCACTGAGAACCATGGATTATGAGGCCATTCAAGATTTTCAGTTCATGATAAAGGCAACTGATGGTGGCTTCCCGTCACTGAGTAGCCAGGTTACTGTCCAAGTGGTTGTCCTGGATGTCAATGACAACCGCCCAATGATCTTATACCCATTGCAGAATGGCACCTTGCCCTGCAATGACCTGGTGCCCAGGTCTGCAGAGGCAGGCTATCTGGTAACTAAGGTGGTGGCTGTGGATGGTGACTCAGGTCAGAACTCTTGGCTTTCATATCATCTACTTAAGGCCAGTGAGTCTGGGTTATTCTCTGTTCAACAACAAAATGGGGAAATCCGTACATTGCGGCAGATATCTGAGAGAGACCCCATGATGCAGAAACTGATCATTCTTGTTCAGGATCATGGCCAACCAGCTCTTTCCACTACTGCTTCACTCAACATCCTGCTGGTAGATGGCTTTTCTGAGCCCTATCTGCAGTTCTGGGGTTCATCCAAGCATCCTACAAGGGCAAATCCAACTACTAGATATTTGGTCATTTCTCTGGCTGTACTTTCCATTCTCTTTCTCCTCTCTGTCACAGTGATCTCCATTATACACATCTACCAGAAAATTAAATATAGAGAAAAGATCACCATTCAAGACCATTTCTATGATGACTGTAATTTCCCTAAACACCTGGTACAAGGAAGAACCAATGGATCTTTATCCCAGGCTTGTCCCTATGAAATGTACTCAGCCACTGGCACTGGCACCAGTGAGTTCCGGTTTCTTAAGCGCTTTATGCCCAACTTCCCCTTTCCCCAGGGCAATGGAGAGGTAAAAATGGGGACTGGCTCCAGTTTACCACCAGATTCTGATAGGAATGGGTCTCCAGTGTCAGAGGGTCATGCCCGAGTACCTGATGACTTTATGTAACTTGTGTTCGTGAGCTATCTATAGCCATTATTTATGTCTCCCTTGGAAGTCCATTAGTGCTTGTCCTGAAAGGCTTAGTTCCATAGAGGTATCCTTTTACTTTGCCTTTAAATTATTTTCTAGTAGAAAGTTATGCATACCCAAGGGAGAAAACGAGCTTCTAGTGTTGATATAGTATCAGAAAGCAATTAGGTTTGAAAAATGTAGTTTATTATTATTCGAAATTTCTAGATTTTTGTTCCTTGTGAGTGGGACATCACCCCAATAAATTTAATTTAAAAAAGAAAAGAAAAAGGAAAAAATAAGTTAGATGTAGATTTCTTGATGGCTGTTTGGAGCCTTAGGCAAGTCCCAAATCTCTCTTTATACACAGATCTCTATGCAACTCCTTATCACAGAGTAGTTATTTGAATGTAGGGAATGAAAGGTGGATGACAAAATAATAAATTAGGCTTGTTGTAGTTAATGACTGCTATTGAACAACTGCAAAATAAAAAGATATTAGAGGAAAAAGAGTTCATTAATACCAATTAAGTAGCCTTAAGAAAATAGTACATTGTCAGTTGTTACCAGATTAGATTTTAAGTCATTTTCCCCTCTGGACATTCATTATGAAGGGGTGACATGGAAACTCAGAAGAAGAGTTATTTCCTAGACATTATTCATAAAGAACACAAGTTAGGTTTCTTTTTAATTATTGCTGTTTGCCTTCATAAGCTATTTTAAGTTTTCTCATTTTATTTTTTAAAGATTTTATTTATTTATTTTTAGAGACAGGGGAAGGATGGGAGAAAGAGAGAAAGATCAATGTGTGTTTGCCTCTCTCACGCGCCCCCTACTAGGGACCTGGCCAGCAACCAAGGCATGTGCATTAGCTGGGAATCAAACCAGCGACCCTTTGGTTTGCAGGCTGGTGCTCAATCCACTGAGCCACACCAGCCAGGGTAAGTTTTCTTATTTTAAAATTAAAGAAACCAATTTTAAAGCATTAACATATGTCAAGAATGCTACCAATACTACTAATGGTGCCTTAAAAGTAAAAAAAAAAAAAAAAGGCTGCTTTAATGAGGCTTTAATTCTGTGCCTTATTTTATACAAATGTGTGTAAATTCAGACCCACAAGGATTTGTCCCACATAGGGGGCACAATATTTGTGCCTGGACTTCCAAGGGTAGGGCAGTACCTTTCAAAATATTTCTCAGATATACTACATCATGTTTATTGATATATGTCTTATTCTTGGAATTATGACTGACACCTAATTGTACCACCCCTGGCTATCTACCTACTGGTTAGGATATACTAAAAATTAATGCTAAGTTATTTTTAAAATGTTGGAGATGTTTAGGGCAGAATTGCTACAACCTATCCTGCCCTCAATATTTTCCTTAATATTTTGAGAATAATGAAGGAAATGCAGGATATCAATAAATTGTCTTTCTTATCAATATTGCATATTTTCCATAAATTGATATATAATCCTGCTCACTGGACTAAAGGTCTTTCTTGCAAGACATAGAATAGTGTTTCAGTGTATTTGGGTTAGGATAATGTATGTTGAAATCAGAGGCTTTAAGAAAGAAAAGAATTAATTTTTTTTTCATTTTTAAAGATTTTATTTATTTATCTTTAGAGAGAGGAAGGGAGGGAGAAAGAGAGGGAGAGAAACATCAATGTGTGTTTGCCTCTCACATGCCCTTAACTGGGGACCTGACCTGCAACCCAGGCAAATGCCCCGACCAGGAATAGAACTGGCAACCTTTTGGTTTGCAGGCCAGCATTCAATCCACTGAGCCACATCAGCCAGGGCCATAGAGTTAAATTTTAGGGGCAAGTGGTAAATTATTAAATATTATTAACTATAAGCCACTGGATTAAATGCATTTGATTACATAATTGTATTTGATTACATTTGATGATGTGAGCATAATTAGTGGAGCCTGGCTTGATGTTAGTGATAAGAAAAGAAAATGGTGTAGATTAGTGATTTTAAAACTGAATGTCAAACAGCAGTAAAGTTCAAACACACATACACAAAATGAACAGAGACGTAGATTTGTCAACTTTTTATTTTTCTATGCATAAATATTAAATTAGAATGTTTAAAACTTATCATTTCATACCATTATTTCATAAAAGAAATATGTTAATACAAAATAATAAAATATCAACCTCATAAAGGACCTATCCTTTAAATTTTAAAAAACATAGTTTTATAAAAATGTATTTTGCCATTACTTTTTCATTTTTACCCTAGACTTGTGAAAATTTTGCCACTGACTTCAGATTGGGAACTACTGGAATAAACGATGATCTAGTCTCATATTTATTCAGACTTAAAGTTCCCAAGAAAATTGTACCCGGTGATTAAAAATGAACATCTCTGTATCAGTTTTCTGAGTATGATGTGAGACATTTGTATTTGGAGAGAACTATATATCAGCTGAAATTAAGTCCAGGTTTTCATCAGCAAATTAATGCAAAGAATGGAAATGATTAGGACACATACTCTCCCCTAAATGTTAGGTGACATTAGGACTATTTGTATTTATTAAAAACTATAACTCAAAGGCCCTGAAGTGTTCCTGTATAAAAAGGCCCTGATAAATATTTAATAAAAAATATCTAACTGGTTTGGACAAATTGTTTCAATGACCAATTCCATTTTGAAATGCACATAGATCTACATTTCCACTGGAAGTTTTAAGTTATAAAGAGTTTAAAGCCTTTCAAAACTTCTTATTATGAGATATAAAACTGTGAGAGTAGTATGGAGTTCCCATATACACTTCACCTAGCTTCCCTTAAAGTTAACATCTTACATAACCATAGGACAGTTATCAAAACTAAGAAATTAACCTTGAACCGTTCTATTAACTAAACTACAGACTTTATTCAGATTTTACTAGTTGTTTTATTAGTATCCTTTTTCTTTTCAAGAATCTAATCCAGGATCCCACAATGCACTTAGTTACATCTCCTTAGTTTCTGCCACACGTGATAGTTCTGTAACCTGTCCTTGTCTTTCATGACCTTGAGACTTTTAAAGGGTACTAGTTGGTCACCTGCAAAATGTCCCTCAAATTTTTCAGTTTTATTGAGATATGATTGTCATATAGAACTGTATAAGATTAAGGTATGCATAATAATGACTTGACTTATATTGTGAAATGATTACCATAAAAATTTCGTTAACAAATGAGACCTTCAATTTGAGACTGTCTTTGTTTTCTTATGATTAAATTGATGTTATGCATTATTGGGAAGAATACCACAGGAATGACACTGTGTCCTTCTCAGTGCATCATATTAAGGGGCACCTGATGTCAATATGTAATATTAACTGGTGATGTTGATCCTTTTTTACTGTAGTAGAAAAATAACATAAGATTTATGAACAGCTTAGTAGTGTTAATCTTGATCACTTGGTCAAGGTAATATCTGCCAAGTTTCTTCACTACAATATTTTCCTTGGCAATTAATAAATACTTGGAAATAGACACTTTGAAATGTGCAAATACCAGGTTTCTGCCTGAACTTTTGCTCACTAATAATTTTAGTACCCACTGCTGGATATTTCCTGTGGTAATTAATACTGTGGCATTTGGTGATTTTCTATTTTCCTGAAACTTTTACACTAATTGAAATTATTTTGTAGGAAAAACTTGTTACTTCTCCCCCATTGATTATTTATTTAGTTGTTTCTTTATATGTGGAGTCATGAATATTTACTCTATTATTTGGGCTATAGTCAAATGCTATCATTATTTATTTTGTTGTTCAGAAAACCCTTTTCTCTAGGATGAAGAGAAGATTTTGAGGACTGGAACTATCCAAATAAACACAGTTTGATCAAAATTAGTATTCCTTTGTAACACTATATGTCAGATTATCTTAAACAAGCATAAGTTTCTTTGATCTTATTAAGGTTTATTTATAATGATGTTTTAACTTTAAATGAAAATACATTAACTTGATTTTAAATTTCCATACAATCATAAAACTATTAAATAGATACTAAATTGTAAAAAATTTAAACTTTATTATGTAGACATGTTTATATCTTTATAAGATATGTATAATAGATTTATTTGAAATAGATTTATGTGTTGGATTTAGACATACTCTATAAAAGAAATGGAATTGGTCTGGTTTTATTTAATTCTCCTGAAAATAAATAAATATATTGTTTTCTCTGTCACATCTATATATTTGTTGTTATAGTTGTTTTCTATTTAAGATTAATTTTGTGTTATTCTTGGAAGTAGAATTCATCCATATAATTCTTCCATATAAAGGCCTATTTTCTATAGAGTTGAATATCATTAAATTGTGAGACAGAGACCCATTTTTCAACCAGAAATTTTTTTAATTATATTTTATTGATTATGCTATTACAGTTGTCCCATTTTCCCCCCATCATTCCCCTCCACCCTGCACACCCCCTCCCACCCATATTCCCCCCTTTAGTTCATGCCCATGTGTCATAAGTTCTTTAGCTTCTACATTTCCCACACTATTCTTGCCCTCCCCCTGTCTCTTTTCTACCCACCATCTGTGCTACTTGTTCTATGTACCTTGCCCCCCTCTCTCCTCTTCCCACTCCCCTATTGCTAACCCTCCATGTGATCTCCATTTCTGTGTTTCTGCTCCTGTTGTAGTGGTTTGCTTAGTTGGCTTTTGTTTTAGGTCTGGTTGTTAATACCTGTGAGTTTGCTGTCTTTTTACTGTTCATATTTTTTACCTTCTTCTTCTTAGATAAGTCCCTTTAACAGTTCATATAATAAGGGCTTGGTGATGATGAACTCCTTTAACTTGACCCTATCTGAGAAGCACTTTATCTTCCCTTCCATTCCAAATGACAGCTTTGCTGGATAGAGCAATCTTGGATGTAGGTCTTTGATTTTCATGACTTGGGATACTTCTTTCCAGCCCCTTCTTGCCTGTAAGGTGTCTTTTGAGAAATCATGACAGTCTGATGGGAACTCCTTTGTAGGTGACTGTCCCCTTATCCCTTGCTGCTTCTAGAATTCTCTCCTTCATTTGAATCTTGGGTAATGTAATTATGATGTGCCTTGGTGTGTTCCTCCTCGGGTCCAACTTCTTTGGGACTCTCTGAGCTTCCTGGACTTCCTGGAAGACTATTTCCTTCGCCAGATTGGAGAAGTTCTCCTTTATTATTTGTTCAAATAAGTTTTCCACTGGTTGCTCTTCTTCTTCCCCTTCTGGTACCCCTATAATTCGGATGTTGGGACGTTTAAAGATGTCCTGGAGGTTCCTAAGCCTCTCCTCATTTTTTTGAATTCTTGTTTCTTCCTTGTTTTTTGTTTGGTTGTTTCTCTCTTCCTTCTGGTCCACTCCATTGATTTGAGTCCCAGTTTTCCTCCCATCTCTCTTGGTTCCCCATGCATTTTTCTTCATTTCACTTATTGTAGCCTTCATTTTTTCATCTAATTTGTGAGCAAAATCAACCAATTCTGTGAGCATCCTGATCACCAGGGTTTTGAATTGTGCATCTGATAGGTTGGCAATCTCTTCGTCACTTAGATAAATTGGCTCTGGGGCTTTGATTTGTTCTCTGGTTTGAGCCATTTTCATTTCTGGGTTTTTTGGGTTTTTTTTTTTTTTTTTTTTGGTCTAGTCACGGCTGTTAGGTAGTGAGGGGTGGAGCCTCAGGTGTTCCCCAGAGTGGGACAACCCAGTTGCTGGGTAGTGACGCTGTATGTGGGGGTGGGGTCTGAGAGGAGATAATGGCTCTTGCTCCCTCACTCTTGGATTCCCCTCCCTTCCACTGCTTCCCCTTTGCCTGGATTATCTGTGTGTGAATGTGGGACTACCCGGTCAGCCAGCTGCCTTGCGCGGCCTCACTGGTTCTGCACAGTTGCCACCCCGTGCCCAGGGTCTGCTAGTCGCCTCCTGTGCACCTGGGGGCTGCCAGCCGCTGCTGCCTGTGTGCCTGGTCCACACCTTCACTTTTTCCTGCTGCGACTCCGCCCCTCTTACCGGTCTGGATGAATCGTTTTTGGACTTCCAAACAGTTCAATTTTCTGAGTTCTGGTTGTTTTCTTGTTTCTAAATCTTTGTTGTCCTTAATTTTGGTTGTGAGAAGAGGCACAGTGTGTCTGCCTATGCCTCCATCTTGGCCAGAAGTTGAAAGCTTTTCATTTAATATCTGGAACAAGGCAAGGGATGCCCACTTTTGCCACTACTATTCAACATAGTACTGAAATCCCTAGCCAGGGCAATTAAGTAAGAATAAGAAATAGGAGGCACTGAAATCAGAAAGGAGATAAGACTTAAAAAGTAGTCAAATAAAGAAAGAGAGAAAGCTCCCAAATTTAGCAAAAGACATAAACCTGGATATTTAAGAAACTGATCAAAGCCCAAGTAAGATAAACCCAAAGAAATAAAGACTAAGATACATTGTACTCAAACTTCTGAAAATTAAGTCAAAGAAAAGTTTTGATAGCAGCCAGGGAAAAATGACACCTTATCCCTAGGGGGGAAAAACATTCAAATGATGGGGGATTTCTCATCACAAATGATGGAGGCCAGAAGGAAGTGGCACAGTATTTTTAGTGACTGGAGGAAAGGGCTGTCAGCCCAGAATTCCATACTCAGTGAAATATCCTTCAGGAATGAAGGGGATGTCAAGACATTCTCAGATGAAGGAAAACTAAGAGACTTCATCATCATCAGACCTACCCTAAAAGAATGGCTAAAGGAAATTCTCTAAATGTAATAAAAATAATTGAAAAGGGAATCTTGGAACAATAGGAAGGAAGAAAAAACACATTCAGCCCCCCAAAATGGGTGCATACAATAGGTTTTCTCCTCCTGAGTTTTTAAATTATGTTGAAACAAAGCTTTTAACACTGTCTTATGTGGTTCTGAAGGTATGTAGAGAGAATAATTAAGACAATGACATTATAAATGAGAGAGAGAGAGTAAGAAGACATGAAGGGAGGTAATATTTCTATACTTTATTCAAAGAGCTGAAGTGATGACACCAAGACACTGGGGTAAATTATCTACATATGCATGCAATACCTACAGCAGCCACTTTAAAAGCTACATAAGGCAATATACTCGGAAACACTATAGATGTATCAAATTGAATGCTTAAAAATGCTTAAATAACCTATTGTAAGGAAGAGAAAAAAGAAAAGGGAACAAAAACAAAACAAATAGAAAACAAAAAATAGTGTATCAGACTTAAGCCCTAACATATGAATAATTACATTAAATATATAGTCAAAATGCACCAGTTGAAAGACAAGTTGTCAGAGTAGATTTAAAAACATGACTCTATATAATACATTCTATGATAAACTCACTTCAAACGTAGCAGGCAAGTTGAAAGTAAAAGGATGGGAAAAGATATGTTTTGCAATGGTTAATCAAAAGAAAGCAGGAGTGGCCATATTAATATCAGATAATGTACATTTCAGAGAAAGAAAAATTATCAGAGATGGAGAGGAACATTATGTAATAATGATAAAAATGTCGATTCACCAAGAAGCAATTCACCGATTAACAGCCATCCTAAAGGTATATGCATAAAACAGCAGAGCTGCAAAATTTGTGAAGCTAAACCTGATAGAGCTGAAAGGGAAGTAAACAAATCCACTGTAGTTTGGGGACTTCACTACTTCTCTCTCAGCTGTTGAGAGACAACTAGACAGAAACGCAACAAGAACTCAACAATACCATAAACCAACAAAATCTAACAGACATTTATAGAACACTCCACCTAATGAGAGCAGTATTATACTCTTTTCAAGTGATCACAAAACATATACAAAAATAGATTGCAGCCTGGGAAATAAAATAAACCTAAACAAATTTAAAAGAATTAAAATTATACAGAAGACACTCTTTAACCACAATGGAAGCAAATAGAAATCAATAATGGAGGGTGAGATGAAAATCTGTAAAACACTTGGAAACTAACATACATTTAAATAATCCATGGGTCACCCTGGCTGGTGTGGCTCAGTGGATTGAGCACCGGACTGTGAACCAAAGGCTCATGGTTCGATTCCCAGTCAGGGCACAGGCCTGGGTTGTGGGCCAGGTCCCCAGTGAGTGGTGCGTAAGAGGCAACCGCACATTGATGCTTCTCTCCCTCTCTTTTTCCCTCCTTTCCCCTCTCTAAAAATAAATAAAATCTTTTAAAAAATCCATGGATCAAGGAGAAAATAATGCCAAGGGAATGTATTGAATTGAGTGAAAATAAAAATACAACATATCATTGTGAGACAGTGAAAATCATACTAGGAGGGATAGTTACAGTGCTAAAGACATACATTAGGGTAGAGGAAAAGTTTCAAATCAATAATCTAAGCTCCCACTCAAGAACTAGATAAAAAAAAATAAATAAACCCCAAAACAAGAAGGAAAACTCATAACTTTCTATATGTTGAAAGTTTTTAGATTTTTATGTAAATAAGAATGTGCTGTATTTTTTTTAGTGAGTTAAGGGGGAAGATGACATAATGTAATTTAAGAATCATTTATTCATTTTATAATGAAAAACATTCATATTGACAAAGCACTATAGCCAAAGTTTAACATACCTTGAATACATTTATGTAAACATATTGGGTTGTTTTTCAAATTTGCCAAGATTTATGAAGTCTGACAATAACCCCTTTGCATTTTTAATAAAAACAGCTGCTGCCCTGGCTGGTGTGGCTCAGTGGATTAAGTGCCTGCCTGTGAACCAAGGGGTTGTGATTTGATTCCCAGTCAGGACACATGCCTGGGTTGCAGGCCAAGTCCCTGGTTGGGGATGTGTGAGAGATAACCACACATTCATGTTTCTCTCCCTCTCTTTCTCCCTCTTTTCCTGCCTCTGTGATGTCTAACAGCCCAATTTATTAAAAGTTGAATCAATGTAAACATAGTAGACATTCCATTCCAAGAGATAAAGTTAAAAAATAGAACCATCCTTGGGTTAAATCTGTCTAGGCCAGAAAGCTGTCCTTCTGCTTCTGTTTCTTCTAAATCCCTTCCAAAAACAAAGAATCATTAGTCCATTCAGGGTTTCAGCCTCAGCTCTGAAATAACTAGCCATCTTAACTAGGGGCAGCTCTTCCTTTCTTTAACTCTCAGATTCCTCAAAACGGGTGTACAGGACTAGAGGACTTCTAAAGTTCAACCCAATGATGCTGTTGTTTGCTCTGTAGTTCTAATGTTCAATAATTACCTAAGGCTATGCATTTACAAAATTCTTCAAAATAAATCAAAAGAAGCCAGAAAACCGATTTTGTTTCCTAATAAACGTGTAGTTGGAAAGAACTTAAAATAAATTTTTAAAGATTTTATTCATTTATTTTTAGAGAGAGGGAAGGGAGGGAGAAAGAGAGGGAGAGGAATATCGATGTGTGAGCGAAACATTGGTTGGTTGCCTTTTGTACATTCCCTGACCAGGAACCGAACCTGCAACCCAGGCATGTGCCCTGACTGCTGAGCCACACCAGTCAGGGCTTAAAATACATTATAACAGAAACAAACAATAGCTCTTCCCCCTTCCCATCAAAGTCTGATTGAAATAATTGAAAGAGATTTTTTTACACCTCACATAATTACCTTTTATTTTTTGACATAGCAAAAACATTTAAGATTTACTTTCCTAGAAACTTTCAAGCGTATAATGCAGTATCGTTAACTAGAGCCACCGTGCCTTACATTATATCTCCAGGACATGTTTATCTTACACTCAAAGTTTGTTCCATTTGACCAACATCTCCCCATTTTCCCTAGCCCTGGCAACCACATTTTACTCTCTGTTTCTATGAGTTCATCATTTTTACATGCCACATATAAGTGAGATTATACAGTATTTGTCTTCTTCCATCTGACTTTTTTCACTCAGCATAATGCCCTCAAATTTCATCCATGTCATCACAAATAGCAGTATTTCCTTCTTTTTACAGCTGAATAATATCTCATCACACATACATATAATGCTTTCTTTATCCATCCATCTGCCCATGGGCCCTTAGGTTTTTCCACATCTTGGCTGTTATGAGTAATGCTGCAATGAACAGTAGGGTGCAGGTATCTCTTCATGATAGTGATTTAATTTTTTTCAATTACATACCCAGAAGTGGGATTATTCTGTCATATGGTAATTTGATTTTTGATTATTTGAGAAACCTCCATACTATTTTTCATAATGGATGCACCAATTTACATTCCCACCAATGGTGTACAAGGCTTCCCTTTTAGGAGTCATTTAGACTTAACATTTGTTTGTAGAAGTTAACAGAAGTATGTAGGCAAATTCCTCTTTTTATAGTATAAACACTAATAATGGCATTTATGAAACACCACAATGTTCTAGGCTGAACATTTCATAAGCATTGTTTCACTTAATCCTTACAGCTTCATGAATAGGATAACATCATTATATCCATTTGTTTTCAGATGAGGAAGTTTGGAGAGACTAAGTAACTTTTAAAATCTTACATATATGAAGTAGCAGAGCTAGGATTTGAATATGAGACTTCCTGACCTAAAAGTCTGTGTTCTTAACCACCATTTAAAAGTGTCTCCTAAAGATACTGTTACCAGAACAAACCACTCACACATGTGCTTGCTCAAGCTGCAGGACTCTCCTTTAAACTGAGTATTAGATACGTGGGCCAAATTCAAATAGGAAAAAAAGGCCCATCCCTAGTCTTTGTCACCTCACACAGGAGCCTGTGCTGTTGAGGACTGACTGAAAGACTGCGTTCTACATATGCTGTGATGTTCCCATCTTTTGAGGAAATTTTATTTCCTGCAAAATCAGAAATACTTTATTTATAGTAAAAAATCATTTCAATGGGTCTGTGTTTAAGATGGTACCATAAAATTCAACTTGGCTCAAACCTCACCTCCTCTAGTAATTTTTCCTGATACCCCATTTCTGTTCTTACCTAAATGTCCCTTTTGAGTGCCCCACAGCGCCAGTGCAAATCTCTGTCTCAGCGCGTAGCACTCACGACAGTAATCCTCTCTCCACCTGGGTCTCCCCCAGTAAAGGCTGTAACCTCCTGGGTGTAGGCACCAGGCTTTATTCAATTTTACATCCCCTGTGCCTTTCCCAGTGCCTGAATACAATCTGACATAAACACCTGCCGTTGAACTTACAAATTTAATGAATGCATAACCAAATTATCGGCCTACCTGATATGGAAAACAAATAGTACAGCTATGATACTATGATAACCAAATAATTGATAATATGATAATAAAACGGTATACTAACTAACAATTGTTTGTTCACATTGGCTAAACTAAAACCCATAAAAGTAATTTAACCTATCAGGAGATAAGGAATGTGCCCATAGACGAAGAGACCACGAACAGACTCTTAACAGCTTCTGGAGGCGCTGTAGATGCCAGGTCTCCAGTGCGGACGCCTGGTGGCACTATAGGCTAAAAGGTAGGAGGAGGAGCCCCGTGTCAGCCACAGACTCCATCTTAGAAAAGACCAGATCTGCGGGATGCTGCGGGTGCCCGCCAGTTAGAAAACGCCTCCAGCGAGCGCACATTTTGCACCTTTTTTGCCAATGAATGAGACTAGACAGAAGTTGATGTGATTCCTCTTACTAGGCTCCTGAAGGCTTCTTTTATTAAAGACAAAGCACTGAGGATGCGCAGGAAACCGCGCAGGGGAGACCTGGCAGAAAAGGCGAGCGGTGAGTTTCTCTTTTCTTCCTGGGCGCTGCGCAAAAGAAGAAAGCTGCGTTTATGGTCAGAGTTTCTGCAGGTTCGGAGCTGACGATGGAGAGGGGAGCGTCCGCGTGGCAGCGGGAGGACAGGTGAGAGCTCAAAAACTATTTTCGATCCAGCCAAGAGGAGCCTTTGCTCCCGAATTAAAAAAAAAAAAAAAAAAAAAAGAGAGAGAGATAAAAGAAAAAGAAAGAAAGAAAAAAAGAAAGAAAAGCAAACTCATATGCGCTCTGCATTTCCAAATATTACCTGTAAATTTTTGTTTTCTGAGCAAAATCTGTGAGCCTCAGATGTTTACCTTTGAAAAATTCTTCTGAACCTTCCAGAATGTGCTCCAGGTACGTGCATGAGATTTGGGTGAAATTTTCATCATTGGAAACTACACAATCAGTTTAATTTCCATTTGCACAACAATGAGTGACGCAATCGTGGGGTAAATAATTTGCCCATTCGTGGGGGAAAGTCGCTGAATGAAGAACAGCCCAAGGTAAGTTTGACTCTCACAGAAAGGAACGGTGGATATCGACACTCCCTGGGACCGGCTGAGGTCCAAATCGTGACAGTCGGTGACAACCCTTGAGATACAGGCCCCTCGGCAAACTGGTTGTCGAAGTCTTGGCTGAAGATTAATAAGAAATAAGAAACGGCTGGATGGATTTTCCAGGCTCACTGATTTCTCTAACTTCTGGAAAGTACTCACGAAATATTTTAAATCTACTGATATTTGTGCATTATAGATACCCAATGCAAGGAAATTAGCAGGCAGTTTCATGGCTATGTGGCAGATTCTCAGGCAATCCACTTCGGAAATAGTTTCAGAAATATCTTTCTTCATGTGAAGGATGTTGGATGACATGTCCACAGAATTGGTCATTTTGACACTTATCTACTCATCCTGGAGTACTTCCAGAAACAGACTTCACCTCTTCAAGGATCATAATCTCAGTGCTCTGGAACAAAAAGAAAATGCTTTGATCTTTTCTTCCAGAATTTTCTTTTCATTGCATGTTAAAAGAAAATATTCCATATTCTGCCAACCTAATGCAGGAGACAGACGAGAGAGATACATGCAACATCACTTTCTTTCCAATGAAATTAGGTTCCTAGACGCTGAAAAATAGACAATAGGTGGAGACAAGTATCATCCTCGTGGTTCCTGGTCTGGGTAAAGAAGAGAGGAAAAGATCGATTTTCTGAATAACATTAGAGTTGTTAGTTTATGGCTGTAACTTCAGTAGTGTTTTCTTCTGAAACATAGATAATTGTTAATTTATATTCAACAATTACTGATGGCTTAGCTATTCTGTCTTTTCATTTACCTCACAATGGTCTTTGTTTAGAAGCCATTAGCCTCTTTATTGTTAAGCACAGAAAAAAATCTATTTTTCTGCTCCTACCTAATTTTCTTTGATCTTCCAAAGGCAAGTTACCTCTAAAACTTTGTGTGGACTGTCCTGGCAGATACCCAGAAGCTTGGCAGGGAAACTTATCCCAGGTCTACATGTAAAATGGCAGTCTTCATAACCTCCCAGGGAAGGTCTGGCTATTTATTTTAGAGTCATCTTTTGCTTTGCTTGACATTTCATAGGTGATGGCTGATAAATTGTAATAGTCTACTTTTCAGCAGAGCTGGTCTCCATCTATTAAATTCAAGTAATAATATATTTGAGATGCTTAATATCATGTAGTTGTTATTTTATATTTGAAAAAAGTCATGTGATAATTTTTGATGACATTGGCGACACAAAATCAAATACAGATATAAAACTACATTTGACACTTGAACAACGGCAGGGGTTAGGGGTGCCAACCTCCACACAGTCAGAATTCCCATGTAAATTTTGACTCCCCTGAAACTTAAGTTGTCCCTTGGTATCCACAGGGGATTGGTTCCAGGACCCCTGAAGATACTGAAGTCCCAGATGCTCCTGTATAAAATGGTGTACATCAATGTGTACAGCCAGCCCTCCACATCTATAGACTCCCAACAGCAGATCAAAAACAACACAGGTTTTTATTGAAAAAAAAAAAAAAACCATACAAGTGGACTCGTGCAGTTTAAACATGTATTGTTCAAGGGTCAACTGTACATGGAAAAAATATTGATAAAAATAAATCTCTCATTATTTAAGGCATAATTTACTGAGTTGCTGTGTAGCTCATTTATTGCAATGCTAAATTTGTATTTGTTAATTATTACAGTTTTTTTATTAAGCATAAAAATAATTAATTCTTCTAATCAGTAAATATCTTAGCATCTCCAGTACATTAAAAGGAAATGTCATGTAATATGGACAGGCAAAATGATCTACATATACTCAAATCTGGCTAGTGCCCATGGTAATGGCTGGTCAAGACTTAGTTCATGTCAATAGACTTTGATGATTCTCCTTAAACTACAAATGCCAAGATTCTTATGCAAGGATCTCTTTCAAAGCCATTAGTTGCACATTTGTACTGGGGAAGAGAATACACCCCTTGAATCACCCTTACTTTGAAATCCTGCTTGCTTGAGCTTTGTGAATTGTATAGATTACAGAAAAACATATTTGTTTATGTCCTTAATAAGGCAAAAGCAAATTGTTTGAGTGTTACCACAGGCCCCAAATTTCCACCCTAAGATGATAAAAGGTGCTGGAACACTCCCTTCCCATGCTGGAATATTGCATGTATATTTCCCATAGGGCCTCAGTGGTAGGTCACTGAAAAACCCCTTTTCTTTTGCCATCTGATTGCTGAGTGAGCAAAGCATTTATAAAGGGTACTCAAAAAGGAATTTGAGCTGTCATCAAAATTTAAGAATTTAAATGATCTAAAATAACATAGTGGATCACTTCTCCACCTTTTGGCTAAGATCAAGTGTAGTAAAATAACATAGTGGATATAATGCACTGAAATCTGGAAACTATTGACAATTATAAAATATCAGCACTGGTTCAATCAGCCCTGGAGAAGAGAAACTTCTTTTTATTTCTAGATGTATGAAGAGCCTTGAAATGCAAAGAAGGGTGAAAGCTCGTGCATTGTGAGAACACCTATGACTCGAACATGGGGGGGTTAATTTTTTTCTTTTTGCACAGCAAAACCTAAAATGTTCCTGAGTATTTTTTCTCTGAAATATCTTAAATATTAAATTTTTAATTCTTGTGAGAGGTGATGGATTTTGTAATTTTCTTCATATTTCCTACTTTTCTCTCCTTTATGTTATCCCAAAATTCACTATAACTGCTCTACCTATGGTAGGTTTCAGAGAACCTACCATAACTAAATAATCAAATGCTTGGTTAGATGTAAAATTTCAAGTGATCTACTAGTCATTATTTTCCTTTGTGATATACATGATCATCACTATATCTCCATGTGATCTTAAGTTTTGTAGCCTGTGTAAAGACCTGTTTTTAAAGACTTGATCTGGAGTTTTATTCATCTGGATGAAGTGTGTTAAATGCTCAATGTCAATGAATTAAAATATTTTTAATTATAATATTAATATAAAATTAATCATGAAAAGCAAAAATAATATCAACAAATACCAGTAGGAATTTATTTCTAAATGTTAAGAAAGGGAACCTGTGATTGCCCAAATTTTAAAACCCAATCATAGTAAATAAATGAGAGCTTTAAAAAATATGATGCCATTGTTACATTTACTAAATCATCCATTCCAGTTTTCTGGAAATACAGAGGATAAAGGAGCAGGTGACACCATGAGGAAATAATCAGACAAACTCATAATGTAGGACTTCCTACAAGACAACTGGTCTGAACACTTCAAAAAGTTAAATATAATAGAAGATGTAAAAGATGGGAGACTTTTCTAGAATAAACAGATGTAACACCCAATACAATCATGAGGCTTGATTAAAAAACAAAATTTCTAAGATATTTCTTATAACAAATAGTTAAGAAAAGTAAGTACCTTTGAAAAAGAAAACCTCAGGACTGAATATGGATTCTTACCAAGTTCAAGAAAGTCAAGGAAGAGTAATGAAAAGACAATGAGATTTCATAGGAAGTGGATTTTTTATAATACTAGGGAATCATTGTTAATTTTGTTAAGTGTGATACTGGCATTATGATTGCATGGGACAATGCCCTTACACTTGGGAGATGCCTGAGGAAGTTTTTGGTGGTGAGGTGTCATGATGTCTTCAAGTTACACTCAGAGGGGTCAGCAAAGAAAGAGGGCGTGTGTTTGTAGAATAATGTACATGGATGTGACACAGTGTAAATAACTTTTAAATTTAATTAGGGTAAAAGTATGTTGGTATAGGTCTTTTTAACTTTTCTGTACAGTATATTTAAAACATTTCTTAATACAAATATTTAATTTATAGACTTTATTTTTTAGAACAGTTTTAGGTTTTACAGAAAATTGAGCAGATAATACACAGAACTCCCACATACCTACTCTCTCCCTCTCGCAGTTCCCCCAGTTGACATCTTGCATTAGTGTGGTACATTTATTATAAGGAATAAATCAGTATTGAGCCATTATTATTAACTAACATCTGCAGTTACTTTAGGTTTCCCTCTTTGTGTTATACATTCTGTGGGCTTTGACAAGTGTATAATGCCATGTATCCACTCTTACAGCTCATGAAGAAAAGCTTCAGTTCCCCCCAAATCTCCTGTGTGTTTCCTCTTATTCACCCCCTTCTGCCCACACCCCCACAACTGCTAATCTTTTTAATGTGCCTGTACTTTTGCTTTTTCCAGAATGCCAGATAGATGCAATAATAGCATATGTAGACTGGCTTCTTTCACTAAGCAATATGCATTTAAGATTCCTCCATAACTTTTTTGATCAATAACTAATTTATTTTTATCACATTGTTAAAAAACACACAAAATGACAGAAGCTAAAGACCCAACAACAAACTGCAATATATATACCTTGTTTGGCACTTGATGTAACAAATTATGTCTAAAAAGACATTGAAAAGAGATAATTGGAAAATTTTCAATATTTACTGGGCATTTGATACTATGAAACTATTAACATTGCTAGATGCAATAATTAAATTGAAGTTATGTAAAAATCTTATCTGTTAGGAAGAAAAATAAAAATATAAAAATATCAACATTCACAAGAAAAATTATCCAACTATGTTAGATTTTCATGTGCCCCAAATGCACCAAATTTTAGGAAAATGTGAAGTTGGACAGTGCAGGAGAAAAATGTGAATAAGAAGGATATTTCAGTGTCCATGGGAATATTCTCATGTGAATTCTGTGCTTTTTCTGTGTCTCTATGCTTTCCCGTTGACTTGAGTATGAAGATGGTAACCTAACCACCACAGAGATGCACACGTGCTAGAACTCTGAATAGAAACTGGAAAATGAAAAAAAAAAAAGAAACTGGAAAATGACTAGTCAAAGCCTCCTTTCATCCTACAACTGAAGTGGCTCCCATTTTTTTGAAGTTGACTTTTTTCCAGTTTTAAAAAAAAAGTGCTTGAGTCTGTGAGGAAACTGGCATGGAAATTTGTCTATGTTTGCCATGTCGTTGTGGATGCAATGAAAAAGCTCTTCAAAAAGCAGATAAGACTTCAGTCCACTAAGAGATGCTACTTGAAAATATTCCATTTAGATTGCCTTCAGTCTGAAGGAAAAGACTGGGATTCTCTTAACATTTTGGAGAAAGTAAACACTCGGAAAGGACGCGGGGTGGCGCTGCAGCATTAGAAGTAGAATGAAGAAAGCTACCAGTCAGCCCTTGTAGCCAGACGTTCTGCTAGAAAAGCAAGCAGGAAGGGGGTGGATTTCTAGTGCAGTCGCTCTGGGATATTAGGGCCTTAGGGGTCTCTACTCATCCAGGTATCTGGGACTCACTCGGAGATAGAGTCAGCGACAACGCGACCCGAGCTGGGTCAGGTTTGCTGGGAGACCACAAGGCGATGGAGGCCAGAGAAGGAAAGGAACGCTTTGTGAAACAAAGGCAAGTCTTGATATTCTGTGTTTTGCTGGGTATAGCTCAGGCTGGTTCAGAGCCGAGACGCTACTCAGTGGCCGAGGAAATGGAGAGTGGCTCCTTTGTGGCCAATTTGTTAAAAGACCTGGGGCTGGAGGTGGATGAGCTAGCTGCGCGGGGGGCCCGCGTCGTTTCCAAAGGGAAAAAAATGCGTTTGCACTTGGATAAGCAGACTGGGGATTTGTTGTTAAATGAGAAATTGGACCGTGAGGAGCTGTGCGGCCGTAGCGAGCCCTGCATGCTGCCTTTCCAGGTGTTACTGGAAAATCCCTTGCAGTTTTTTCAGGCCGAGCTACAAGTTAGGGATATAAATGATCATCCCCCGGTTTTCCTAGACAAAGAAATAATTTTGAAAATCCCAGAGAGTATCACTCCCGGAACTGCTTTCTTAATAGAATGTGCCCAGGACTTAGATGTAGGAAGCAACAGTCTCCGAAGCTACACAGTCAGCCCCAATTCCCACTTCCATCTTAAATTACAAGAGAGTCCTGATGGCGTAATATTGCCACAGCTGGTGCTGGACAAAGCGCTGGACCGCGAGGAGCGGCCTGAGGTCTTGTTAACTCTCACCGCGATGGACCGGGGGACGCCGCCCAGGTCTGGCACCGCCCTGCTCCGCGTTGAAGTCTTGGACATCAATGACAATGCCCCGGAGTTTGCAAAGCTGCTCTATGAAGTTCAGGTCCCGGAAAACAGCCCCATTGGATTCCAGGTTGCTATTGTCTCAGCTACAGATTTAGACATTGGAGCCTATGGAGAAATATCGTATGTAATTTCCCAAGCTTCTGAAGATATTCGCAAAACTTTTCAAATAAATGCAAAATCAGGAGAACTCCTTTTAACACAGAAACTGAATTTCGAATCCATTCAGACTTATACATTAAATATTCAGGCAACAGACGGAGGGGGTCTAACTGGAAGTTGTGTGGTGTTTGTCCAAGTGATGGATTTGAATGACAACCCCCCGGAACTGACCATGTCAACGTGCGTCAATGAAATCCCAGAAAACCTGCAGGAGACCATAGTTGCTGTATTCAGTGTTTCAGATCTTGACTCGGGAGACAATGGGAGGATGGTTTGCTCCATCCAAGATGATCTTCCATTCTTCCTTAAACCCTCTGTTGAGAATTTTTACACTCTAATGACAAACACAGCCCTGGATCGAGAGATGAGATCTGAGTACAGCATCACCATCACCGTCACAGACATGGGGACACCTAGACTGAAAACCCAGCACAACATAACCGTGCTGGTCTCCGACGTCAACGACAATGCCCCCACCTTCACCCAAACCTCCTACACCCTCTTCATCCGCGAGAACAACAGCCCCGCCCTGCACATGGGCAGCGTCAGCGCCACAGACAGAGACGCGGGCGCCAACGCCCAGGTCACCTACTCGCTGCTGCCGCCCCAGGACCCCAGCCTGCCCCTGGATTCGCTGGTGTCCATCAACGCCGACAACGGGCACCTGTTCGCCCTGAGGGCGCTGGATTTCGAGGCCCTGCAGGCGTTCGAGTTCCTCGTGGGCGCCACCGACCGCGGGTCCCCGGCGCTGAGCAGCCAG